>JAQHUG010000693.1:27173-39746 GCA_028555095.1 Dicrostonyx torquatus | reverse complement strand
CCGAGAATCACGTGGATGCCCATATACATCATGTCAGAGGTGTGGCTCCCAGAATCCCGTGGATGCCCATATACAACATGTCACTGGTGTGGCTCCCAGAATCACGTGGATGCCCATATACAACATGTCATTGGTGTGTCTCCCAGAATCCCATGGGTGCCCATATACAACATGTCAGAGGTGTGGTTCCCAGAATCCCGTGGATGCCCATATACAACATGTCAGAGGTGTGGCTCCGAGAATCACGTGCATACCCATATACAACATGTCAGAGGTGTGGCTCCCAGAATCCCATGGATGCCCATATACAACATGTCAGAGGTGTGGCTCCCAGAATCCCGTGGATGCCCATATACAACATGTCATTGGTGTGGCTCCCAGAATCACGTGGATGCCCATATACAACATGTCAGAGGTGTGGCTCCCAGAATCCCATGGATGCCCATATACAACATGTCAGAGGTGTGGCTCCCAGAATCCCATGGATGCCCATATACAACATGTCAGAGGTGTGGCTCCCAGAATCACGTGAATGCTCATATACAATCTTACAACATAACAGTTTTCAGTTCCCCTCATTTTAGCACAAGTACACAGGGTTGAGAGGGAGCGATTTCCAGGTTAGTGGGGTAGTTACAAGCATGTAGGATTTCAGGTTCTTACAGAGGTCCCCTGAGGTTGCTATTGTCATCTAGTTCTTCTCATGTTCAATTCCAGTTTGCTCAGCCCTGAGTCCTAAACCTGGATTACAGACAGGTTAAATGTGGCAAGAGTTGGGAGAGCGTGATGCCACCAAGGAAAGGTCACACAAGAGCTAAAGACTCACAGCTGGGTGGGGAATCGTTCTGCTCGGTGGATCCAGGTTGGCGTTGTGACACGAGAAGAGGCTAATTTAATTTCAGCTAAATTTAAGACAGTCGGCAAGAGAATGCTGGGAAGACTGGGGCAGCTTTCTAGTCCACGGAGCAATCTCTTATCTTTCCCTTTCTGTAAAGGGACGCGCTGGAAGCTCGGGCTATACCTCCACTGCTGCTATAACCAAGGTTCTACGAGGGCTTCTTGAATGTTTACAGCTTCCTGCTAAAAGGACAACTTTGCTGAAATCTAAGTAAAATGCTAAAACAAAATGTCAATTACTATTTGAGAGAAAACTGTAAACGGCAGGCCCTGTGCATTTAGCTCATTGATTAGCCGTGGATCCACCGATTCACAGCCATTCCCCAGATACCTTCTAGATGAGCTCATGTCAGATCCAATGGGCTTCACCGATATCTCCTAACCGTGAAAGCCCTTCGCTATTAGTCAGGTCCCCACTTTAAAAGCATAATTAGTTTTTTTTTTTCTTTCCTTTTTGACATACTGTCAAGAACAGTTGCCACCCTGCAACCCTTCCCCCTGAAAAAAGACAAGGAAGGGATTAGAGTTCATCTTGACAGATAGACTAACACTAAACTGCAGAGTCCAAACACAAGGGGAAAGAGTATAGAGCCAGATAATGTGTATTTATCAGGCATTAGGTCCATCTCAAAACCTAGTTTAGCATCACAAACTTATCTGTTGTAGACCAGCAACACTCAATGACTCCAAAACGGCACTGCCATTCGGAGGCCATTAAGCATCTGACGTCCACCTCTCGGGAATAACCAAAAGGGACAATCACAGCCTGTGTGTAGAGCCAGGAAGGCAGTATTCAACCACACAGTGATGGGTCCGGTCAGTTCTTCAGGCAGCCACCATGCTCCAGATGTTAGCCATCCATAATTCACAGGGGCGGCAAATTCCTTTGTGAGCCTTCCTGGTGACACTCTGAGGTGCACTGCTTCCAACTATGATAACACTGGAATGTGGGAAACAAAGGGAGGCCCAGGCAATTTCCCTAAGTACTGTTTTTAAGCTGTTGCTGTGGTTAGTGATCTGCTCAACACAGAATACAACCAAGAACAATTAGCCATTTAGTGGCTTAGACAGAGGTTCGGCTCAGCTTTTGGCCTATATTGTAAACAACAACAGCAAGAAGGCTATCAAGCAGAATCCTCAGCCACCCTGCAGCTGAAGGAAGTATAAAGTCTACTTCCCTTTTCCTGCATGACCTCAATTCCAGACAGCAGTCCTCTACTCCAGTGGCACCCCACCCGGCCCCTTCCTCTCCTGACACAAACACGCCTCGGTCATGCTCTTCTGTCCAGCTGCTCTGTCTTGTTCACTAGGGAAATAGATAAGCAGCTATGTGAGGAAGACAAGTTTGCCGGGATGCTGGGTCAGGAAAGGTCAGAGGAAATGCATGCAGAGTTCCTAGTCAGGAAATCCAAAGAGCTCCAGAGTCCACAACCTGAGCAGAGACAAGAAACTGCTAGCAGAAAATCCTACATTTAAACAGCATAATTTGGCTGAGCATAGAATTCGTATATGAAGTGTGAGCCAAGCACCTCCTGTAGACCTGAGTTTCCTCTCTAAGATATCCAACCTCTGAACATCTGTAGTCAGAAGCACTTCTGGTCGCAAGTGTCTCGGGTCAGGGCCGCCCAGCCTGTCTCAGGAAGCGTTTGCAGAGTAGAGAGAATTGTTTTCTAGAGGACAGCACGGTGGAGGGAAAAGGAGTGGTCCGGACTGGAGAGTTGTGGGGGCTCTGCAGCTCCTCCATTTCAATCTCACCACTGCAGAGGAAGGAAGGGGAGGCTTGGGGCCAGTACACTGCCTTCTTAAGGCATGATGCCAGGCAGTTGTCATAATTGCGGCATCTCTAACCATGAGCAGCCCTGGGAGAAAGGGATGTCTTGACTCTAGAAGTAATTACCCTCCCTCCACTAAAAAAACAAAACTTTGCCTTTTACTTCCAGGTCATCGTGACATAGTTAACAGACCAGCTCTCCCTTTCATGAGATAAACATTCCCAAGAAGGTGAAAATTAGGCTGGTTCCAGATGGCATGGGTTATGTATGAGTCTCTCAGCGCATGTCTAGGACCGTTTTATGCCATCTTCTTGGTCCTTTCTCTCAAAGGTTTCTTGTGTATGTATTAGGCATTTGTTCCTATAGTCTCAGGAGGCCAGATGAGTTTAAAGATGGCTGGTGGGGCAACGTGGCTAATAAATACACTTGCCACAGGAGCCTGGCAACCGCAGTTCAGCCCCTAGAAGCCACGTTAACATGGAGACAGGGAGCTGATTCCACAAAGTTGTCTTCCGACCTCCACATGTGCGCCTTGACAAGTACACTCACACGCCCTCCACACCAACAACTATTAATTAAAAACTACTGCGCTAATTGGCATGGCCCGACTGCAAATGAGAGACGGGTTCTGAGACTGGCACTCCTATCTCCTCGGAATGCACCTCCTCTTAAGTAAGAAATCTTGGCACACTCACAGCACTGAGTACAGTTTCCATGTTCCAAAGAGCATGCTGGCGTTTTCTTCAGATAGGAGTGAGAACATTAGTAAACCTTATGCCACTAAGGTACATTTTCACTCAAATTAAATAGACCTCCAGCAAACCAGAAACAAAGTCCTCAAAGAATTTTATACACAGCAAGGCACCCATAGGGTGAAACTTACTGTTACATTCTATTTCCGCATGCACACAAGTGACCTAAAGATGTATAGCATCTCGCAGCTATCCAACTGTCCAGGCGTCGTTTCACCAAGTAGGAAGGAGGGAAGGAAGGGGGAGTTGGTGAGGCCGCTGTTACTTTTTCCTTACCTGGTTCTATGACTGGTTAGGTCTGGGTTGACAGGTCCTTTCTAAACGGCAGTAAATAAGCACATCCCATGGCCCAGCAGGGACAGGTGACAGGCAGGCACAACCAGACACCTCTTCAAGCCTGAGTGCTTCTGCCCCAAACCAGAGTAGCATCTGCTCTTCCACCTGCACAGGCACCAAGGTCCCTGCATAATTTATGTGGCTCAAGGAAACTGAAACGTGAACTGGATGAAAGTGTATGCTTTTAGATTTGGAAGCAGACAAGGCACCAAGGGAGACCAGCACATGCCTCCCGAGCCCTGGGGCATGGATGGCAGGCCTTCCACAAGACCCTGCACCTCCAACCTCAGCTCTGTGAGCCCCATTGTTCCTGGGCCTCTAAAAAGCTGATCATCTCACACCCCATGTCCATGGGCTCATCTTCTTAGCGAACTCCTCTGGGGACTTATCACACATTGCTTAGTCCACACTAAGTGGTGTGCTAACTATGTGTATAAAAGTCCACTTGCGTTTGGGCTCATCTGGCTCTTTCTAGAAGGTGGGAGATTGCTGGAAATTGCATGTCAGTGGGAGCTTCTAGGCCGCGTGTGCTATTTCCACACTGTGTGAAGAGGGACGTAATAGTAGCAAAAAGTGAAGATTCCCAAAAGGGAAAGAAGAGTGTTGTGGGCTTGTGTTTAGAATGCCAAGTTATTAGTTATTGGTGAGAGCAGTTTTAGACAAGCTCTTGGGTGCTAAATCACAGGCTACATATCTGATTAATAACATACATATCATCTACTGTTAGACTGTACACTGCCTCTTGCTGTCACGTTAAAGTGCTCTGTGTGCAGAGAAATCAGAATGTCAGGATTTTGCTGTCTTAGTCCTATGGGAGATGAGCCGTTGAAGAATCTACCAAACTATCCCAGTTCACAACATTAATTAACCCACCAGATGGGGTCCAGATGTCACAGGCAAGTTTGATTTCATCTAAGTAATTCATACAATAATATACTATTAAATTTCATTTTGCGCAATGGACAATGCCAAGTTATTCATATATATCTTAAAAAAATACCCTGCCTGGTTTCTGAATTTTAAAAAAGTCACATTCTATAGTAGTTTATATATAAAATGGAAAATAATTCAGGAAATAGAGTTGATCAACAAAATAAATGGGCCGGTGAGACCTGTCTGTGGCCAAGCCTAACTCCGAGTTCAATCCCTGGGATCCAAAAGAAAACTGTGGCTCAAGCCGGGCGGTGGTGGCGCACGCCTTTAATCCCAGCACTCGGGAGGCAGAGGCAGGTGGATCTTTGTGAGTTCGAGACCAGCCTGGTCTACAAGAGCTAGTTCCAGTGCAGGCTCCAAAGCCCCAGAGAAACCCTGTCTCAAAAACCCGGAAAAAAAAAAAAAGAAAAAAGAAAACTGTGGCTCCTAAGTTGTCATCTGACCAGCACATGTGTGCTGTAGCACGCTCTCCCACGCCCATGCCAATACTTAAGTATGATAGATAAAGAAAACCACACCTCTAAACCTTCCTTCTGTTTTATTTAATTTTATGACATCCTCAACAGCATAGATTTTCCCACTGTATAAAGCGCTAACTCTACACTGGTAGTCTCAGGTCCCAACTCTATTCCCTAAGGAAAACCAAGAACAAACTATTGGATGCATTTGCTGTGTACTTGTATGTGTGTGGACACAGACGTGCCATGGGGCAGAGAGGGAGATCTATCTTGCAGGAGTCAGTTCTCTCCTTCCATTCTGTGGATCAGAAAAGGTGTCGCCCGCTAAGCAGGAAAGAGCCCTTGGCAGCTGTAAGTCCACTCTCTGGCCCAGTTATCCCTACACTCCAGACTGCCACAGCCACCAATGCCAACCAAATGTTCATATGTGAACAACTAGGCCCCTTTCCCCTCCTTCCTCATTTTTCTCTTCTTCTTCTCCTCCACTCTAGATCCTCAGTTCCTTGACTACTGCTTAGCCTGATAGGCATTTCATCCTGTTTATACCAAGCTATCCATGAGAGTTAGAATTAAAAAAACAAAACAAAACTGGTTTTCAGCCCTTAGGCAAGTTGTAGCCTTCTAGCTTGAGTTTTGTCTTTGGTATATGGGAATAATTTATATACACACATATTAATTAATATATATATATATATTAATCATTCGCTTCATAGGGTTGTTGTTCAGATCAAAGAGCCAAAAGAGGGCATTTGTTGAATTACTGTTATCAGTGAAGATGCTTTCATCTCAATTGGCAGTCTGAGCAGAGGAGACACAATCAAGGCAGAGGGGATGACATCATTCACTCCTGACACTACTGAAGTGTCAGTTCCTTCTAGACCCTGCTTGTACCCCACTCCCATGCCTCTTGTGCAGCTGCTCACAGCAGACTAAAGTCCCCAGACAAGACACACCATCTGGTACAGCGTCAGGGAAAGTCCCCAGTTTTCCACACTGACATCCAGATGGAAATCTCAAGCCTTGATCACATCATCAACAGAGGTTTCCCACAATCCTTAAGGGACAATTGGGAAATTTAAATACGACTTGGGTATTCGCTGTGCTTCTCATCAGAAGAGCTGTTTGGTATGATAGTGGCATGGTCCTTATGTAAGAGAAAGCTTTGATTCTTAGAAGATTAATATCAGAGCAGTTAGTGGTCACAGGTCATATTTACAATTTACTTTTTAGAAAGTGTTACGTGTCCATGTGTCTGCGGGGAGAAGAGAGAAAGCATAATGTCAAAACATTAGCTACCGCCAACTCTAAATTGGAAGTATTTGTGATTCTACTTTTATGTACATATAAAAGTATACATTAAAAATATGATTTTAGATATAATATGATTTGTGTGTATGTGTGTGCGCTTGTGTGCGAATGCACATGGGTGTATGGGGGTGCCCATTAAGGGCAGAAGAAAGTGTCCGTTCCTCTGGAGCTGGGGTTACAGGTGCATGGGAGCTACCTGACATGGATGCTGGGAATGGATCCTCAGTCCTCTTTAAGAACAGCAAGTGCTCTTAACTGCTGAGCTAGCATTCTCCAGCCCCTGGTTCTCTTCTTTTGACATACATAAGTGTATAGAACTTTTAATGATTAAAGTGTGGGAAGAAGTGGTGGGAAGAGGGGTACAGACTCACTGAACATATGTCTCACTGATAACATCGAGTATGTCACATCGATTGCTGATAACCAAAAAGGAATGACCACAACCAAACAGAAAACTAGATGAAGCAATTGATTGTGGGTGCAATAACATACTAAAAGTAATATCATTATTGGGGTTTTCCCTACACTTCGAGGTGCTGCTCATACCCCAGGTCTGTGTGCTCCCCCTGTCCAAGCCCACATTTCTGCTCTCCGACTCGGGGTGCTTCTCAGACCCCATTTCTGTGTGCTCCCCCTGTCCAAGCCCACATTTCTGTTCTCCGACTCGAGGTGCTTCTCAGACCCCAGGTCTGTGTGCTCCCCATGTCCAAGCCCACACGTCTGCTCTCCGACTCGGATGGCTCTCATTTGCTGCTCACTGCACACTGCTGGGCAGTTTCTTTTCAAATACTTTAATTCTATTATTCTAGTAATATGGGAAGAAAATTCAGACACATAGAAAGGAAACAAAACTCCACCTTATTCTAAAAGAAAGTCACATGCAATATTTACAATAATTAAAGACAAATTACAAAATTGTCTTTTCTCTTTTTTTCTACTTCTTTTTCAACTTTCGCTTTCTAATTCTGTGTGAGGAAATTATCCTGCTCTTGGTTTAAATCCTGGCCAAATTGGCACTCATTAAGAGCTGGTCTTTTTTTTTTTTTTTTGTAGTACTTTTTTACCAATCTCCATAAAGGCAACAAAATCTCAAAGGCACATACTAATCCATATTTGGGTGGTCACCAACAAAAAAAATTATTTTTCTTTAGGGAATTAGGAAGAAAAATTTAATGACATTTACATGCCAAAATACACAACCTACTTCTTCACATGCTCCTTTTAACCGACACAAGAAAAGCACAGAAAACCTTGTGGCACTAAAACATCTAACTGATATATTGTTTTATATGAATAATTTTTGTTTTTGAGACAGCATTTCTCTGTGTAGCCCTGGATGTCCTAGAACTTGCTCTGTAGACCAGACTAGCCTTGACTCAGAAATCTGCCTGCTTCTGCACACCAAATGCTGGGATTAAAGGCATGCACCATTGCCACCCAGCTAAATAAATTTATTTTTTAAACCAGAGGATATTCTGCAATTTTATCTTTGAAAACTTCATTTATACCTATAATTAAAGTCATAGATGGGATAAATATAATTTTAGGAATCATTATTCTCAGATAAATCTACTCAGAAAAGGAAGTCCAGGCTGAGTGTGCAGCTCAGTGTTAGAGATCCGGGTCCAAGCCCACAAAACAGATAAATTCACTACAACTTCTATGCAAATGCTGCTTCTACACTTCTGAATCATGTTTTCAAAAAACATTGCAGCTAGTTGCTGTGGGAAACATAACGTAAATATTATAATAACAGAGATAACACCTTTGTCAATGTATCTGCTTGTGAGTCTCAAAACTTTGAGACCAGCAAGGTTTTCTTAACCAAAGACACAGTTCCATGTGGCAGACAACCCATACAGAAAACCTCCTACTGTCCAGCCCCTTCATAGGACTTCATGGGCTCATTGTGATTGAATCAATATTTGCTTACTGAACATTTATTTGCCAGACACAGGGGATTGAGCAGTGTACAAAGACAGTCTACTCTTGCAACCACAGGCTAGTGAAGAGCCTTGGAACTAGAGTTCCATTGTATGGTGGAGAGCCATCAGATGGGAACACTCCTAATCCCTGAGCCACCTCTCCAGCGTGAGCTCTGAGCTCTTCCACTTATTCCTTCCTTAAATACCAAAGAATGGCTGGATGGTGGTGGTGGCGCATGCCTTTAATCCCAGCACTTGGGAGGCAGAGCAGGCAGATCTCTGTGAGTTTGAGGCCAGCCTGGTCTACAGAGTGAGTTCCAGGACGGCCAGGGCCACACAGAGAAACCCTGTCTTGAAAAATCAAAAATGAAAAAGAAAAAAAAGAAAGGAGTGCCAAAGAATGAACCCCTCTTCCAAACCTCTCAAGACTGGCAAATCTGTTTGTTCGATCTGCAAGTTTTACCCTTCTGAGTAATTAATTTGGGCCCAGTGTTAGTTGCTAAGTGACCGATTGCCCGCATCAGCCAGGCTTGTACCAGAATGGAAGGGAAAATACAGAAGAACATAAAAAACTTTTAAGATGACTTATCTGAAAATTGTATTTGCTCAACTTCATGGAGAGAGTCCGCTAAAGGAGCCAGTGCTGAATATTTACTAGTTGGGGTTTTCTGACGACCACACATTCTGCTACAGAATGGAATGCAATTTAAATTTGTAAAAGGTCTGTCAGAAAAAATACTCCAATCTACAGCGTGTATTTTTTGGTGTAGTCTTTTTTTTTTTTTTTTGCCAATCTAAAGTAAATTTAGAAGTTCTGAAGATAAACCTCTAAAATATATACAGCCAGAATAGTACATCTCTCTGATTCGATTCAGTCACTCTGGGGAGGACCTCTACATGGTTCTCATGCTTTTAGCAGACTTGCTTCTGGACAGGGAATGCTACCCCAACTGCTTGTGGGGTCCATGTTCAAGAGAGTCTATCAGTGTCCAGAGGTGCATGCCTCTTACGTCAGCACTTGGGAACTGGAGCAGGTGGACCATGACTTTAAGGCCAAGCTGAAGCGCTGAAGCATGGACTCAGAGAAAATGAAAATGAGATGAGCTCTATCCCAGATCACAGGGTGGGAGGAGATGACTAACTCCCATCCACACTTGGGCAGGCACACACAGGCACATGAACTCTCTCTCCCCTCTCTCTCTCTCTCTTTCAACAGAAGCAAGAACAACAAAGCCAAATCCACAAAACATTCTGTGTTCTGACCCTCCTCATGGTTGTAAACTGTACACTCAACTCCTGGCCCTATGCCAGGAATATGTAGATTCCCTGAGCATAGTGGTCCCTCTGGATCAGCATCTGCCCCATGATCCTCATTCTGTGCCCATACTGTTCCTCCCTCCCAGAATTCACTTCCCACGGACACCTACTAAATATCTTACTTCCTTGTTCTCGGGCACGGTGCAAACGTGTTTGTCACTCACATGTCTACTCCTTCAGCTACTGAGAGACAGCAATGGCTGTCAGCTCGCCTCAAGGTCCCCATGCACCAACACAGGTCTTGAGCTCCTGATTCTTCTGCCTCTACCCCCCAAGTGTTGGAATTTTAAATGTTCTAATATGTAAAATGTTCTTCATGGTGAATTCTCCCTCAATAAAGTGTTGTTTCCGATTTTCTAGACACGGCATTTTGATTTATTCATCTAGATAAGACACATCCTTCCTGGCCTCATATCTTGTCTCTGGGAATGACAAAGAATCAGCTGCTGGACAGAAAGTAGTTCAGGTGGCTTGAGCAGAAAAATCTCCTAATTGATATGTCTTGTTTGCAGTATGATATCACATGTCATTCATAGTTAGGAGTGGGCCTTCAATAAATATTTGTTATAGGAAAGAAAAAAAGACAAAATAAATTTCAATTTATCTTTTAGCTGTACACTGAAAAATATATTCAAACAATGGACACATCCATCACAAAAAGAAAAAGAATTATATTAATTGATCAGTATTACTTTGATTATCATTATATCTTCTATTGCTCAAAATATAAGTAACTGAATCCATTTTAAAGATGTATAAACTGAATCCCAGGGAAAAGAGGAAAAGAAAGACACTTGTGGTCTCATTTCATCCCTTCTGGCCCATGGATGATATAATCTGGAGTGAGCCAAGATAGCACACATGGGAATCATCCAAAAAAGCTGCAAAAATTAAACTTCTCACATGACTTCATTCTTGAAGAAGAAACACAATATGACAATAGTTGAAGATTTCCTTTACATGACTGGGTTTTCCCAGTGGTGAGGATGAGAATGTGCTGGCTACAGAAATGAATCTGCAAAACCATAAAGCAATCCACTAGCAAGTCATTATCAGTAAAAGGCATACAAGTATAAATAAAGATACTTCAATAAAAAGAAGCAAATCACACATTTGTGCACAATCTCTTCAGGCTATATTCATCTTCCAATGTAATAATAACATTATGATAATAATCAAAAGCTCATCTAGGGCCATATGTGGCATTCTTTGTTCATGACATGCTTGACAATTTTTTTCTGCTGATTCCCAAAGGAATAGGCTCATCTTTTCCACCAATGCCACTTTATTAAGTCAGTCAACAAAAGTGAGGCCCAGTTGGTTTCTCTCCGCAAAGACAAAGTTGCTGTAACCCACTCCTACATATTAACCAAAGATCGTCTTCTTCCAGCACATTTGAAAACACAACTACAACGGAAGAAATGGCATCTAACATACAACTCAGAACGGCCAAGCCAAGAGACTTATGGTCTGCATATTGAGTGTATTATTACCATAGACATTTCTAGAGTGTCTTTGCTTTATCATCGCAGCTTTAAGTAGTGCTATTCCCCACCCACCCCCACCTCAAGCACTTTAGATCATTTATAATTCTCTCACATAAAAGAAAAGGACGGTCTGAATAAAGAAAGGTGATCTGACAGCCTCTCTCTCTTGAACACTACGGTTTCCTGGTAGCTCTCTGAGAAGATAAAATGAAACAAACACTGACAATTCTTATGGGCACTCATTACTAAATTTGTTTTTATAATTTCCTCTGCAAAGGCTTTTAATGCTGTTGGAAATGCAGGAAATACAGTCCACCTGCTGCAAAGAGCTATAATGATGGTAACTGGGAAAATAACTATGATACCATACAGAACGATTACTCAACAAAACGCCAAAGAAAGGGGTGCATTTGTGTAAGAACTTTAAAGCAATCAGGTCAGAGCCTGCTTCAGGACCATCTCCTGGTACCCAAGCATTGTTATTTGCAAAATCTGCCCTGGAGACTCTCCTATGCAGCCGGGGATGAGGACCATTTGAGATTTTTGTCTTGAAGATCAACATGTTTTACTTTAAATTTTAACTGATAGAAATATAATAAAAACATGCAAATGCATGTGATTCTCCTAAGAGCTTTATAAGGTAGATGCTGGTTCCCTTCACACTCAGAAGGATGAGTAAACTAAAGCAGACACTTGGGCAATTAGCTGAGGACTCCAAAGACAGTGAGTGACAATTACCATTGGCATCTGGTTCCAACTTCTGGTGTCTTCACTGAGATGCCAGTCAAAGATGATGCAGCTCAATAAATGCAAAGACTTGACACGTCAATTCTGCAAATGTGCAGCAGTATACGTGTACAAATGCGCAGCTGTATACAAACGTGTACAAATGTGTAGCTGTATATAAACGTGTGCAAATGTGCAGCTGTATACACACGTGTACAAATGTGCAGCTGTATACACACGTGTACAAATGTGCAGCTATATATAAACATGTACAAATGCACAGCTGTATACACACGTGTACAAATGCACAGCTGTATACACACGTGTACAAATGCGCAGCTGTACACACGTGTACAAATACGCAGCTGTATACACATGTGTACAAATGTGCAGCTGTATACAAACGTGTACAAATGCACAGCTGTATACACACATGTACAAATGTGCAGCTGTATACAAATTGTACAAATGTGCAGCTGTATACACACGTGTACAAATGCACAGCTGTATACAAACGTGTACAAATACGCAGCTGTAAACAAATTGTACAAATGTGTAGCTATATACACACGTGTTCAAATGCACAGCTGTATACACATGTGTACAAATGCGCAGCTGTATACACACATGTACAAATGCGCAGCTATATACAAACGTGTACA
>JAQHUG010000693.1:0-26872 GCA_028555095.1 Dicrostonyx torquatus | reverse complement strand
TGTACAAATGCGCAGCTATATACAAACGTGTACAAATGCGCAGCTGTATACACATGTGTACAAATGCGCAGCTGTATACACACGTGTACAAATGCGCAGCTATATACAAACGTGTACAAATGCGCAGCTGTATATAAACGTGTGCAAATGCGCAGCTGTATACACACGTGTACAAATGTGCAGCTGTATACACATGTGTACAAATGTGCAGCTGTATATAAGCGTGTACAAATGTGCAGCTGTATACACATGTGTACAAATGTGCAGCTGTATACACACGTGCACAAATGCGCAGCTGTATGCACACGTGTACAAATGTGCAGCTGTATACAAACGTGTACAAATGCGCAGCTGTATATACACGTGTACAAATGCACAGCTGTATACAAACGTGTACAAATGCACAGCTGTATACAAACGTGTACAAATGTGCAGCTGTATATAAACGTGTACAAATGTGCAGCTGTATATAAGCGTGTACAAATGTGCAGCTGTATACGAATGTGTACAAATGCGCAGCTCTATACACACGTGTACAAATGTGCAGCTGTATACAATAGTGTACAAATGTGCAGCTGAACACCTAATATGGAGGCAGGAGGATCAGGAGTTCAAGATTACCCTCAGCTTCACTGTAAGTTTGAGGCCAGCATCACCTACAAGAGACCCTGTGTCAAAGCACACTGGGAGAAACAAAGAGGATAACAGGGGAAGTGTGAAAGGCATACATACTAATTTGCTTACTGAACCTCGGGCTGGGTTAAGGGAGACCAGAGTCAGGCAGAAGGAATCCGCATTTACCATGTAGGCATGAGGATACCATCTCTTCCTGTTAATCAGCTGGCCTGTCATCTTGCAAGAGCACCACAGCAGCAATGTCAGTCTGTAAATATTTACAAAGCACCTAATTTGGGCCAGCCAGGATCTGCACCAGACACCACTGTAACTCCCAAAGTAGCAGGTGCACTGGTATCTTAGGGTTTAATTGCCATGACAAAACACCATGACCAAAAGTAACTTGGAGAGGAAGGGGTTTATTTCATCTTAAAGCTTGCAGTCTGTCATCCAGGGAAGTTAGATCAGGAACTCCAGTAGGGCAGAAATCAGGAAGCAGGAACTGAAGCAGACACCATGGAGGGCCGCTGCTTGCAGCTTTGCTCCTTCTGACTTGCTTGCTTGTTTTCTTATACATCACAGGACCAGTTGCCCAGGTCTGGTACCGCCCACCAGGGCTGGGTCCTACTGTACCAACCCATCAGTCAGGAATATGTGCCCTACAACAGGGTGGTGGCGGCGGCATATGCCTTTCATCCCGGCCCTCGGGAGGAGAGGCAGGTGGACCTCTAAGTTCAAATCCAGCCTGGTCTACAGAGTGAGTTTCAGATCAGCCAGAGCCATGCAGAGAATGCACCCTACAGACTTGCCTGTAGGCCAACCCTATGGGTGGATTTTCTTGATTAAGATTCCTGTTTCCCAGATGACCTTGGGAATGACAAAATTAGCCAGCATGAGCGTCCACTCTTGCAAAGTTTAGGGTTTAGCACAGATGTGCTGCTGCTCACTAAGAGAAATTCCAGAATAGGAATAGATGGGCATCCCAAATCCCCTAAGCCAAGGGCACACATCCTACTTGGGAATTTCAGAAGAAAATAACAACACAGAAAGAAAATATAAAAGAATTGTTCACCCTTCATTACTATGGATTAGTGGGTGGGGGGGGTCATGGAGAAGAATCCGAAGTAAGGGTGGAAATGGTGGGGAGACAGAGTGAAGATCCATAAACAGAGTGAATAAATATATGTCAAATGGAATGACTTTAAAATTATTTTTAAAAAGTGTTCTTAAATCACAGGAAAACCAGGATGATGTTAGACCATGGAATTGAAAAAGACATAAGCCTTATCCTGGCAAAGCCTGGTCTCAGTAGGGAAACAAAACTGATCTGAATTCCACCTGGACCATTTACAACTTGGGTGATGTCAACCAAGGAAATATCTTTTCTGAGCCTCACTGTCTAAGCTTGAAAGTTGGTGTAAATGTACTCACAGCCTGACAACACAGGTAACGGAGCCCCCGAGTACGGTAGTGATGACACAGGTAACAGAGCCCCCGAGTACGGTAGTGATGACACAGGTAACAGAGCCCCCCCCCCAGTAGTGACAACACAGGTAACGGAGCCCCCGAGTACGGTAGTGATGACACAGGTAACAGAGCCCCCGAGTACGGTAGTGACAACACAGTTAACGGAGCCCCCACAGTAGTGACGACACAGGTAACAGAGCCCCCGAGTACAGTAGTGACGACACAGGTAACAGAGCCCCTGAGTATGGTAGTGATGACACAGGTAACAGAGCCCCCGAGTACGGTAGGGGCTTAGGAACGGTTTGTTGAATTCTACCTTAAACAAACAAATCAAATGAACAAAAGCTAAGCCTCTACATTTCCTTCCAGTTAAGAGAATAAATTAGAAAGATAGTTTTGGAACATCTAAAATATGTGAGTAATTGCTCCTAAAGATATAAAGAGAGAATCAAAGTCCTTAAACCCCTGGGATATATCAAAGTAGATAAACACACATTCCATTCTAATAACTTTTAGAACATGAAATAAAATTGTAGACTTGGAGAAAAGGGTAAAAGGAAATTACGCTGTTACTTCAGCCATGCTATGGTACTCTTTGGCTCTTCCAAAAGGGCCACCACGGTGTACGTAGATATCAGAGAACAACTGTCGGGGAGCGAGCTTGGGTTATCCAGCCTGCAAGCCAAGGTCTTTCACTGCTGAGCTGTACTGTCTGGTCCCTAAAAACTTCTTGTGTGACGTTAGTAACAAAGGCACAGGGTTGCCTGCCACTTGTTCCCCTCACAAAACTCAACCAGATAACGAACAAACAAAGGTACCCTTAAAAGAATGACTGAGAAACACCCACTCAACCCCCACCCAATTGGCAGAGTAGCCGGGAACTGGTGCCCTTCCTGTGGGGGGCTATACTGAGGATTTCACCATAGAAACAGGAGTAGCAGACGGCATTCTGTCTTCACCTCCTGTCTATCATGGTTCATATTTCTCCAGAGGTCAGGTAGATTCATCCTTATGGTGAAAAGAAGACCTGTAGCCCTCATTGTCCCCACTTCTATCACAGAGACCTATAGAGTTTCTGTCTTCTCACTAGTACAGTATTGAAACCCGGACCTTAAGCATGATAGGCACATGCGTGATCCACAGTGAACCACATCCTCAGCACCGGACTCGGGCTTCCTAATTGCCAAGTGTGGTGGTTTGAAAGCAAATGGTCTCCACAGGGAGTGGTAATAATAGGAGGTGTGAGCTTGCTGGAGTAGGTATGGCCCTATTAGAGGAAGTGTGCTGCTGTGGGGGCTGGCTTTGAGGTCAAGCTATGCTAAGTGTGACATACGGTCTCCTGCTGCTGCCTGCAGATCCAGATGTAGAAATCTCAGCTCCTTCTCCAGCACCATGTCTGCCTGCATGCCAGCATGCCTCACCATGATGAAAATGAACCTGTAAGCCAGCCCCAGTGAAATATTTTCTTTTATAAGAGGTGCCTTGATCATGGTGACTCTTCACAACAATGGAAACCCGAACACTAAAACACCCAAGCTAGCTTTGAATTCCTGTATAACCCACACTGGGTTACAGCCCTATTGCCCTGGCCTCCACAAGTAGCTGAGATTATGTGTTCTCATGCTCATACAGTACATTCAATCTTTACCTCAGGAGACTCCTGTAGGCCCCACAGGGCCCAAACACAATTTAGGAGTCAGGCATATGTGGCTCTTCTGCTCCAGAGGAGAACCTGGGTTGTATGCCTACAACCAACTATGACCTAAGGCATGATAACAGTGCCAGATTGAAGCTGGGTTCACTGCTACCATGTGTCCCACAGTGGGAGCAAAACCTGAGGGAAATTGCCACCACTAGACCTACCTTACAAGTAATGTTTAAAAGAGCTTGGCTTCAAAAGCGAAAGATAAGTACTATCAAGAAAACATGAGATTCCTCCCAGAAATTGAGAGAAAACACCTGAACTTCACCAGGAATCGCAATCCTGAATAGCTACAACAATCCCCAGCAAAGAAAACAAAGTAACACCCCTCCCAAACATCTACAAAATTATAAAAAGCCCTCCCTACCTCCCTAAAAAGAAAAACAACAACAGTAACAAAACGGCAGACAATGGAGCAGAGCACAGAACACAGAGATTTAACCAAGCATTTAGAATGGTTTCTTTACAAAGGCACCAAAGGCATCCAGCAGAGAGAAGATGGCTGCTTCACAATGAAGTTTATGAGGGAACTTGAACATGATAATGCCCAAGAATGAAACCAGAGCCCTACTTCTCACTGTATATTCTCACTATATACAAAAATCAACTCCAAGGGAAACAAATATATAAGAGTGCCAAGCCATGAAACTTCTTGAAGAAAACATGGGGCAAATGTTTCAGGATACTGGCATGGGAACTGGGGAGCAAGGGCTTTTCTTGATGAGTCCAAATCACAGGTAACCTTAGCCAAAGTGACCAGAGAATCACATCAACCTGTGAAAGCTTCCACAGAATGAATGGACAACCTACAGAGTGGAGAAAACTGTCAATGCTCTCCTACAAGGGTTCGGAATATCCAGAATAAGGACAAGGAAGTCAAACATCTTGGTGGCCAGCCCCAAATAATCTGTTTCAAGAGTGAACCACGTATGTGGGCACATGCTTCCCCACTACACATACATGTACAACAACACTGATCGCCAGGAGAATGTTGCTGTGGAATACTCCTTTTGAACACCATGAAGATTTGCTGTTGTGATTGGTTTAATAAAAAAGCTGGCTGGCCAATAGCTGAACAGGATAAATGTAGGCAGAAAAGCTAAATTAAGAATGCTGGGAAGGAGAAGGGCAGAGTCAGGAGTTGCCAGCCAGATGCAGAGGAACAGGAGATGAATGTGCCATGCTGATAAAAGTACTGCCATGTGGCAGAGCATAAACAAAGAATAACTTAAAATGTAAGAGCTAGTTAGTAATAAGCTTGAGCTATTGGCCTTGCATTTATAATTCATATTAAGCCTCTGAGTGATTATTGAAGAGTAACTGTGGGACAGGAAAGCTCTGCCTACAGAATGCAGATCAAAACCACAATGGGATAACACCTCATTCCCCCACCAATGGTTGTCATCAAACGGATGAAGGGTAGTAATGCTGGTGAAGTAGGAAAAAAAGGACAGGGAACTGTCACACACTGTCCTTAGGAGGGTACAGTAGTGGGTCTTTGTATAAAGCTGTGGAAGGCCTCCTAAAAATCTACAAATACAACAATTTCTCGGAGGGTGCATATCTGAATCTTGAATGTTCCCACGAAGGCTTCTACACTAAATGCTTGGTGGCCAGTCCTTGGCATTAGATGGTGGAACCCTGAAGGGAGGTCATTAGAAGCAGCCCCTTGAAGGAACCATTGGAGCCCCAGTCTCACTGTCTCTCGTCTTGCTTCCTGGCCACCAAGAAATGAGCAGTTCTGATTTGTCATACACTCACCACCATTGCATTCTTCCCCACCACATACGCCAAAGCAGAAGCCAACCAAACATGAACAATGGTTGGACTCTGAAACCTGAGTCAACATAAACTCTTCCTCCTTGGAAGTTGATTTACCTCAGGTCTTTGTTGCAGAGGAAGGAGGATGAATAACATATAGCACATACCCAAAGTAAAGAAATCACACTGAAGAGAAATCTGCACTTTCTTACATATATACTGCAGATCATTTGATTGGATGCAAAATAATCCTAGATGTCCAGTATGGGGCAAATGGGTAAAGAAAATGCCATAAAGATATTACAGTGTTATTTGGCCACAATAAAGAATGAAATTGTATTCACCAATGCAGTATGGATGGAACTGGAAGATACTATGTTAAGAAAAATGAGACAAGCACAGAGACCATCTTTCTCACTTACATATGTGTGTCAAAGGAGATGATCTCATAGAAGTAAAAGTGGATTAGTGGTGACCAGAGGCTAAAGAGGTATAGTGTGCTAAGGGTGGGGTACAGAAAAGATGCCACCCCACCCTCAGGTGTGTAACAGGTATAGAGTAGGTGTGACTTCTGATATTCTCAGGGTGGTTGTGTAACTATGGTTGGAAACAATTAACTATACACTTCAAAATAGCTAGAGGAGAGGAACCTAAATGGTTCCTACACAAAGACATGAAAAAATTAAGAATGGCAGAGGTGCCTACGATGTTGATTTAGTTACCACATACTACATACATGCAGTAAAATATATTGCACTCCTTAAATATATGTGATTATATGTCAAAATACTTTTGCTTTAAGATTATCCACATTAATTCTTTTGTTCTACTTAGCTTTCCTTTCTTCTCTGTTCCCCTTGGTTGGAATTCCCTACTTCTAATGCTAGCATACTGGCGTCTGCAAAAATTAAGCCAGATAAATTCTTGATTAAAAACTCACTTCCTCCATTTTTGCTCTGTTGGTACTTTTTCAGAAGACTTTAATTCTGGGACAGAGAAAGTGGTATGAAAAATTAAAAATTTTAGTTATTTTGCTGCAAATGTAGTCCCCTAATTGACATAACTCTAAACAAAATGAAGACACCCTACATCTTGGTGTAGTCTTCCAAATAGCCATAAGATGTGAAGGCTTAGCATTCACCTGCACCAGTGGGACCGAGGCACGGCTGTTCTGGGTCAATCATCTATAGCAAAAGGATCCTCTCAGCAACTCCTCCACATTGAATGTGGTGTCTTCTGCACCCAGCACAGCCATCCTTAATTCCAGGTGAGGGAAGGTGACCACTTATTCTAGAAATGCTTTCTCTGCTAAGTCAGGCTCCAGGTAAATAAATGGCACCCATCTGAAGCCATCTGCTTTTACAAGCACCGTGGCCACCCAGGAAACATCACACCCAGGACCAGCCATGCTTCTTTTTATCATGGCAAAGTGATGCCACTTAAGAGCCATAAATAGTCTCCAACCAGATGGCATGGGTTGGCTTGAGCTGCAATCCCAGTTCTTGAATTAATGCATTTCTTACTTCAATCATTCATTTGGCAAATGTGTATGGCCTTGATTCAGATTGACAGCATGACTAAAGAAGACAACAACTATTGGAGAAGTCACACATTAAAACAATTTCACATCAGGAGGCTGGCTACCAAGAATGAAGGGAGAAAACAAGTAAGACCCACAAGTATGGATGATGCTTCAGAGGTCTCCACATTTCTCTCTCCTCTGTCCTCACTGAAGACAGATTCACCCCAAGGAGCAGGCCAGAACAGTCCTGAGGTGTACTTTAAGAGCTTTCTCAGCCCCATCTCTATTTTGTAACAATGGTCACCAATGCACTGTTTTACAAATCACAAAACAAAAGCCAGGCGTGACAGTGCACACCTGTGATCCTAGCGCAAGAGGCTAAGACTGATTTCTCGTGCAAGACTGGCCTGGGCTACGTAGCAAGAACTAGACTAGCTAATACTATATTGCAAGACCTGTTCAAAAAGCAAAACATAAAATAAAATAAAAAGAATACATGAAAGAGAGAAAGGAAAGAAGGAGGGATGAAAGGAAGGAGGGAGGGAAGGAAGGAGAGAGGGAAAGAAAGAAGGAGGGAGGTGGGAAAGAAAAAAAGAGGGAGAGAGAAGAGGAAGGAGAGAGGGAAGGAAGAAGGAAGGAAGGAGGGAGGAAAGGAGAGAAGAAAGGGAAGAGTGAGGGAGGGAAGGCAGAAGGAAGAGAGGGAAGAAAAGAAGATTAGTAAGGAACAAAGGAAGGGAGAAAGGAAAAAAAGAAAGAACAGAGGAAGGGAGGAAGGAAAGAGGAAAAGACCATTCACAGGCCCCTTCTGGAGCACATCCAGCCTCTCCACACAGTGTGATCTTCCACGTACATCCCTTAACAGGGTCAAGCCCCAGTCCTTCCCAAGCCATATCCAAACTTCCCTCCCTGCCATATTTACCCCATCCTCCAGACTTGGAACAGAGGACACATCCTGCAAAGCAGCCAAGCCCCCCAGTCTACCTGACTTCATTCCACACAATCCATTTTGAGCCTGTAGGTCCAATCTGCCCTTGCATCCTCTCATCTGCGCCAACCTGCTCTGTCCATAGCAGATGCAGTACAAAAGAAAGCCACATGCCCAGATCTCAGCACACACACAAGAAAATGCAAACCATATGAAATACCAAGCCAGTCTTTTCCCTCCAAAACTTACCAGTCCTGTGGAAATGTTTGCTAATAAAAATTACCTACAAGAACTCCAGGACACAGAATTTAAAAGAATCATAAGCTTCATCAAAGAATTCAAAGAAGACACAAAGAAGCAGCTCAGTGTAGTTAAGAAAAACAAATGTAAGGAGAATCAATAGAGCGATGCCCTAGAAAACACAATCATAGGCCGATGGAAATGATGACGACAGTCCAGAACTTGAAAATATAATTAAATACAGAGATAGGAATGTAAAGGGGACTCAGCTGAGATGAACGAGAAGTTAAAAACACAGCAACTCAATAGAAAACTCAGAGAAAAACCTTACATGTGGAAGGGATGCAGCAGAAGATACATCAGGACTCAAAGATCAAGCAGAAGATCTAGACTAAATAAGCAAAAAAATATGAAAAAGTTTACAGCACAGGAAATGAAAATACAGGAAATGTGGGGCATCATGAAAAGACCAAACCTTCAAATTATAGGTATAAATGAGGGAGAACAATCCCAGGTCAATGTCATAGACAAAATTATTCAGCAAGATCATAAAATAAAACTTTCTCAAACTAAGGAAAGACACACTATACAGCTAAAAGAAGCAAACAGAGGATTAAAGAGAAAAGACAAGCAGGGAAATCCCTACCATATGCCACAGTAAAACACCAAGTATGCACAACAAAGAAAGTGTAATGATACTGCAGGGAGAGAAAACACAAGTCACATATAACTATCTAGAGATAAACCTACCCAAGGAAAAGAAGATCTCTACATTGAAAACTTTAAACATCTGAATAAAGAGATGAGAAAGACACTAGAAAATGGAAAGACGTGTTTATGGATTGGTAGAATTAATATTCTGAAATGATTATTTTACCAAAAGCTATTTAGAGATTCCATGTAACCTGAATCAAAATATCTATAACATTCTTCACAAACATAGGAAAAAATGTTTACAAAGATTCATATGGAACCACAAAAGACCCTGGATAGCCAAAACAATTCTAAAAAAAAATAATAAAAACTAGGGGGACTACGATTCTAGATCTTGAGATATTATTACAGAGCCATAGTAAGAAAAACAATATAGTACTGGCACAAAAACAGACATATAGATCAATGAAACAAAACGGAAAATCCAAACATGAGTACATGTAACTTCAACCACTTAACATTTGACGAAGATGCTGGAGAAAAGAAAGTATCTTTAACAAATGGTGCTGGGAAAACTAGATACCCACATTCGGAAGAATGCAAATCTATCACCTTGCACCAAAACTAATTCCAAATGTATCAAAGACCTTCCAGAGGAGGAAATTGACACACAGTCCTGTCCAGCCATGACACCTATGAACTGCAAGGATGGCCAGCATGGCACAAAACCCTAGGTGCGCGACAGTGGAAGGCATACCCCGTTGGTAACTGACATCTATTTGGCTGACAGCAGAAGAAATAGCCCTGCCCAGGGACAGTCTCACCAACTGGAAACCCAAGACCAAATGGTCAGCCCTAAAGACATACAGACAGGAAACACTGTAGACTGATCAGGTTGTGTTTAAGCATACATATATTCATGTAACAACAGTTAGTGGAAAAAGAAGAGGCCATGAATTTGAAATCCATCAAGGTGGGTGGGTTTGTAGAGGAAGAACAAGAAGAGGTAATATAATCTCAAAAATAACGAAAATAATCAAATAAAACAAAGAAAGAAAATTATATAATTTTGCTATTGTTGACCTCAAAAAAAAAATCTTCAAGTGGAACTGAAGAGAATGGTCCACAGTTAAGAGCATCTACTGCTTTTGCAGAAGACTCAAGTTTGGTTTCCTGCATTCATATCTTGTAGCCTAACAAACAACTCCCAATGCCCACACAAAAGAATGAGAAACATGACCCCACAAGTTGTCCTTCCAGCTTCACATGGCTGTGGCATGTGCCCTGAACCCAGCACAAGAAGACATGTAAAAAGATTTTTTATGTTGATATTTCTCAGAAAAATTGGTTTATATAGTGCCTAAATTAAATGACCTATTAAGGTATATAATCATGAAATACTATAATGACAAAATAGTAATGAAGAATCAGACAAAAAGGAAGATGATAACCAGTTTCTTCGATTCTTTCAGTTTCTCCCTACCCCTTCTTCCTGGAGTCCACTCCCCATATCAAGGTCTTTTTTAAAAAATATTTATTTATTTATTATGTATACAATATCCTATCTGTGTGTATGCCTGCAGGCCAGAAGAGGGCACCAGACCCCATTACAGATGGTTGTGAGCCACCATGTGGTTGCTGGGAATTGAACTCAGGACCTTTGGAAGAGCAGGCAATGCTCTTAACCACTGAGCCATCTCTCCAGCCCCCATATCAAGGTCTTTAAATATTTTTTTTTAGTCTCTCTAATGTAGTCTTGGATGTCCTACAAGACTATGTGAATAGCCTGGCATGTGAATCAGCCTGGCATTGAGCTCACTTCTGGGATTAAAGTCATAAGCCACCATACTGAATACTATAACATGAAAAATAGTATGGCTACTAAAATCCAAAGACAGTTTCACAGCGTTCACATTTCATTGGTATCAAATTGTACAAATAAAATAGGAGGTTAATGTTCAATTTACCAATTAATTAAGTTCAATTTCTTAAGAGCCAGTGGCACAACTGGATCCTCTTTACAAGCGACTTCCTAGTGAAATTAAAACATCTTCGACACCCATCATGTATACTTCTTTTTACTTTTATGTGCATGGGTGTTTTGTCTGCATGCATGCCTGTGCACCAAGTGCATGCCTGGTGCATGTGGATGCTGGGAGAGAGCATCAGATCTCCTGGGACTGGAGTTACAGGTGGCTGTGAGTTGCAATGTGGGTGCTGGGAATTGAACCCAGGTCCTCTTGATGAGCAGACAGTGATCTTACCCACAGAGCCATCTTTCTATCCCCATGTACACTTACCAAATAAAATTAAGAAACTCATAGTATATTATATAGCCTAATAAGAGAGGAAAGCAACTTGCTATTATGTAATGAGGGGATTTTTAAATGAGCATTTGGAGTAAATGATTTTGATTACAGAGACAGAATAACTCTATTAAATACTATGTCAATTATGTAAATATAATCTCAAATTTCTTCTGTTGTGTAAAATCACATTCTTTTTTTAAATGACAGGTTAAAAACTCAAAACTATTTCCTTGTCCTAATTACATCTTAAACTTTAAAACGTCAAATTAAAATACTAAAATATGAACCAGAAATTTAGACGTTCTAGAAAAGAATAATGTAACCATGGAATATCATACAGCAGCATGTGTAAGATGACCATGACCTAACATCTGTTATCTATTTATCATCTATACTCTACCTTATCTATCTATCAATCTATCTATTGATCTATTATCTATCTATCTTTCTATCATCTATCTACCTGCCTACCTACCTTATCTATCAATCTATCTATTGATTGATCTATTATCTATCCATCGATCTGTCTGTCTGTCTGTCTGTCCGTCCGTCCGTCCGTCCATCCATCCATCATCTATCTTTCTTTCTTTCTGTCTGTCTGTCTGTCCATCCATCTTTCTGTCTATGTTTCTACCCACCTACCTATTGGGTCACTCTGGCAGTCTTACTGCTCTCATGAGTTTCAGCCATCCTCTCAATAGTCATGCGCTGTCAGCTCATCTGTATGCCTGTCTTGAAATCACCTCAGAAGTTGAATTTCATTAGTTATTGGGGAAAGTCAGTGAAGACCACAGTTAGTAATATGACATCCAACAAACTGAAAAAGAAAACATTATTATACTATGAGGTCAGGTGACAAGAGGACCAACTGGGATGCTTAGTCACTCAGGGGTGGAAAAGTAAACTGGAGCCACCCACATGGAAAACAATGTGATAACCTCAAGTGAAGTTGAACATTGACACACTGACGAGGCAGCAATTCCACTCCCAGAAACAGCCGAGCACAGGCGTCAAGAAGCACACACAGAAACTTCAGCAGTCCCATTCAGACAGCCGAGAAACTGGAAACAACCCAGATGTCCAGCGATGGCCAGTGCCTTGATTATCTTTCACATTTGCCCAACAGAACAAAATCCAGCCAGTAAGGTGACTTTCCTAAGGCTACAAAGCCACATGACAGGGAGATAGCATTTTTAAAATCAAAACAAGCAAGTGAAAGTAAACACCAAGGCTTGGCAGGTTTTGTTTTTTTGTTTTTTGTTTGTTTTTAGATTAAAAGCAAGGGAAAGGCAAGCAGAGAGGTTAGGAAATGGTTGCTTCCTAATGGGAAGGGCTGGGCACAGAAACGGGCAACAGAATTCAGCACAGCTAATTCTTAGATTAGGTGGTAGACATACAGATAGTATACTGTTTGCTTTATAGCTAGTTTAAAAACATTTGCATTCTATATTAACTCAATATGAAAGCCTAAAATGCAATAGTTGAACCAACACGAGGAATAAGTTACAACTGTAGGTAAGTTTTAAGTTATTTTTCCCTTAAATATATAAAACAACAGCACATTTTCCAGGAATTTATTTTTCAGTATAGTGCATATCAATCTGGAAAAAAAAAGTATTTATAGCTTCTCTCTGCCTTTTCTTGTCTCT
This sequence comes from Dicrostonyx torquatus, assembly GCA_028555095.1. Lineage (NCBI taxonomy): Eukaryota > Metazoa > Chordata > Mammalia > Rodentia > Cricetidae > Dicrostonyx > Dicrostonyx torquatus. The sequence continues at coordinate 14,028 of JAQHUG010000693.1, read as the reverse complement.
CTCTCATGCTTGCTTATCCGTCTTCTTGTTTGTTTTGCCTCTCCCAGTAGAATATAAACCCCCAGCTGTGGTATCTTAGACATTCTTGTCCAGCACAGTACACACAGGCCTCAAGAGTACATGACATACACAATCAATTCTTAGGGGATAAACAGACAGATGCATGGTCCAGCCAGTCCCAGCAAGGCAACAGAACACACCACACTTAGTACATGAACTCTCGAGTCACTAACCTTGACATTCAAACCCCGTCTCTACTTAGTCATCTCAACTAACCATAAACGAGTTACTCGGTTGAATGTTTTCTCACCTATAAAACTAGGAAATGGAGTGGTTGTGGAGAGTAAAGGCAAGCAGAAAGGTTAGGAAATGGCTGCCTCCTAATAGGAAGTAAATAAATACTAATATAATTTATCACTTTGCCCAGAAAATTTGCTTATTATACAATAACAACACAGTCGCCCAATAAAAGATACCTGTACTTGGTGCCTTTGAGCTATTTGAATTCTTCCTGCAATTTTACAATGATCTATTTCCTCCACGCCCAACTTTAAAACATGAACCAATTTGGAACACTATAGTTAGTTTTACAGGTTGGTCAGATGTGCCAGGGAAATCCTGTAGCCACAGATTTCCAGGGAGGAGGGCACAACGTAATATTGTATCTTCCTAGCTGATGAGCTACAGGGAATAGCGAGATGAGAAAAGGCAAACAGCATTTATCCTTACAAGGGCATGCTGCACAGCTAGCAAGAGCTGCACGACCAACACTGACACATTGTTTCTCTGATTTCTCTCCATGCCTGGGGAAGTCACACATGAAGAAATTCCAGAAAGCAGCTTACAGCCAACTTTAGACCCAAGCAAGTTCTAGAATGGAGCCCATATTCAAACAGGAAGCAGCATGTCTTCCAAGAGTACCTGTGTACTCAACCACAATATACAAATGAACAATCCTCCATAATAATATATGTCTTATCTTATAGCAGTAGTGTCCAAGTACTTACAAGAAAAAAGAATTACCCCTCACAAAGACTAACTATGCAGAACTCTGCTCCATGCTGCTGCTGGCGAGCTCACAGTAAAAGTTCATCTCCCTGTGAACTGACCCGTATATTCTAAACCCAGGACCCAAGACAGAAAGAAACACTGGTATCCCCCCCACAGAAGTATCACAGACTCTTAGAATTCTAAACATTTCTGAAAGATCTGCATTACCTCTCATTAGCTAAGGCTCAAGGAACACTCCAGAGGTTCCTGTAAGTTGGGAAGACTCCAAATTAAGAATGATAATGATATATAAACATTCACCATTCATACAGTGCTTGGTATGTAACTGACAGCATTCATTCTAATACACACACACATATAATTCTTAGATAGTATGGATAGATGATAGATAGATAGATAGATAGATAGATAGATAGATAGATAGATAGATAGATAGATAGGCAGGCAGACAGACAGACGGGTGGATGGGTGCGTGGATGGATAGATGGATCAATGGATGGATACATGGATATTTGTTGATTTAACTAGTCTGTGGGGGTAGGCACCAAACTTGCAACATACTTCAGTTCTGCAAGTGAAGCCCCTGGAAGTGAATACGTGACATCTAGATGGGACCAAGTGTAGCAGGGGAAGAAAGTAAGGCCGAGCAGAAGCCAGTGGTCCATCTCAAATGTCCAAACAGCCCCAACTAAGAGAGTCAGTTGCTCTCAGTGGTCTGGCCTCATGACTTTGACCAAGTGGGTCACCACTTTCTCCAATAGCAATGGCTATTCTCCAGAATTAACGAATTAGATATAAAGAGACAGGATGGAATTCAGAGGGGGTCATTATGGGTCATCTGGCTGCCACTCAAGTCCAGTGGCTTGTACCTAGAGATTTCTTCAGTCCACATCCTTCCTATTTACCCAGGGTTCTTAATCCCCTTCTCAACTTTCTCCAGAGCCACAATTCTCTTAGAATTTCAAGATTCAGCTTCTCCATGCCACCTCCACTAGACCCTTTCAATGCTATCGCTGGCATGTTTCCTACCCCATGCCATTACTTAGAGTTAATTTTCTTGGTGTTTTGTCGGGGAGGCACTTGTCTAGAGGTCAACGGAACTGACATGGGTTCTGGGGATCAAACTCAGGTCTCCAGCTTTTCACGACAAGTGCCTTCACTGACTTTGTCATGTTGCCAGCCCTGAATTTATTTTTAATTCTATTTTATCCTTCTCCTCTTGGGCCATGGGTGACAATTCTTTTCCCTATCTCTGCTACAAAGCTGATTGGGCTCCTGTAGAGAGGTAATAAGAATTCACTGACCAAATAAACTAAGGGAATTTCTGTACCTTGTGGATTTCATGTGATCCCTCACCGGCTGCCTAAACAACGACCCTACATAACCTCAGGGGAAGATAGAGAAGGAAGGCTTCCGTTTGGTGGAACTCTGCCTGAGTTCTAATGAAGGAATTACAAGGGAGCCCTTTCCTTGGGCTTACTTCCAGCTCTAAGTTCTAAGTTTGTATCATTTTCAATAAAGCAACCACTGCCACGGCCACCTACCACCAAGGCTAGCGTTCAGTCCTGAGACTTCTCAGCTTCATTAACAGCCGAGTTTCTGAATAGCATTTGAAGTTTTATAAAAGGCTGCTCACAGTGTTTTGAACAGAGCTTCTGTTCGGAGAACTACTTTTTCTCTTCGGGGCAATTCCCACTTAGTTTTCCTTTATCTTTCTAATAAATGTTGCTTAGGAGGCTGGAGGCATTGGAGGTGAGGAGAGAAAGATACACCTCTGCTGTCTTAATCAATATGGAATTTCTCCGGGCATTTGCGTGACCTTGATGCTTTTTGCATTTGTGCAGGTCTCCTTGGTGACAGTTGCTATGACTGCTCGGTGTCTCCAGTTAAAAATCTTCAAACTGTGGATCAGTGCTTTTATGCTCTTGTCTCCTCTGTTAGCTGCCTTTGCCCCATACAGTTGGTTTCTCTGTGAACGGAGCTCATAGTTTTAATTTTTATGACATTATTTTAACCTATAAACAGAATACTGCCTTAGCTCGCTTGGACCGTAACATGGGCAGTCCAGGCCATGTGGAAAACCATTTATATTTTCAGACTGCCTGCTTCTCTGAAAGCAAGTTTTTTATATGGAAGGTTAGTCTTGCTGCCTTCCCCTCAACAACCCTGTCTACCTAACAGAAACAAGCACCGGGAGTGAAGGCACCAGCCTGGCGGATTCTGCTCATGGGGCTCGTGTGACACGCTCCTGGCTTGTGGAATAGTATCAGAGGCCCTTTTTTCCTAATTTCCCCTTTACTAAAGCTGATGTAAACAGACTTTTCATTCATTCTATACTTGCCAGTCACATTTTAAATATCTGACTTATTACACGATGAGGTTCCTTACAAATACATACAAAGGAACAACTTGAAAAAATGAGTAGGCTAAAATTATAAAACTAAATGTCCAATAATTGGGAAAAATGCAACATCTTCAATGTCTGGCACCTCCTACCCCAAGAATGATTAAAGGAAATGTAGAATTCAAATAAAAGTTACAAAATGGATCTCTTCTTAATTATACAGATCTGGAGAATAAGAACATATATAGTTATCATAAATAACTATATATTTATTATGTATAGTATTTTATATGAATAAATGTATTATACATATTTATAAAACTATATATTTATAAGAACTATATATTTCACATATATGACTCATTATGTGTAATTTATATTATATGATTATGCATGTTGCATATAATTTATATGTTATACATATAAAACAAGTCATATTTATATATAAAATAAATCATAGGAAAGGAGTGCTGGAAACCTGTGGAGCTTTTCTTTAGTGATTCTATTTGGGGAGGACAAGGAGCGGCTCAGGAACAATTGCCAAAATCGAAACCTACAATGGTACGCCTGCAGTGACAGGGTGATGGCACCAGCAATCATGGTGGCACGGTGCCAGGGCCTGTAGGCAGCGTAAGTGAGAAGCATGCTGTTCAGGCGGGAAGGCAGTGCTCCTGAGATGGCAACACTAGTAGGCTGTGTTGCCGGACACAGGATCTCACTCCTCCACGCCTGTTCTAAACATTTAATCCAACTGTGAGCGAATGAACCTAAAGTGGGGTCACTAAAAAAAAACAACAAGAAATGGCTAAACAGAATTCACCTGTATGTCCAAGCAATAGGTGTGCACTGGGTGTTTGTCACTGCTATACCCAGACACTGGCACTGACCCTTGGGATCAAAAAGTGCTTGAGATGTGGTTGCAACAGCCCTAAAAGATTTAGTAGGAAAGACAGAACCGTAGACAGCATGAGGAGCAGTCACTGAGACACAAAGCTTAGTCTTTTCAGAGACACCAGTGACACCCATGGCAACAGGTGGGGGAGAGCAACAGTGTCAATCATTCTGGACTCCAAGGTTCTAACTGAAAAATGCTTCTCAAGCAAACTCTACCCTCATGGGGCCTACAGTCTAGCACAAAAGACAGACAGGGTGTGGAGGAAGAAAAACAGTGTTTCTCAAACTATAGTGTTTTTTAAAAGAAGGATCTCTTCTGTAAAAATGGGGAAAAAATGAAATAAAGGATAAAAAGGAACACAAGATGGAATCTCCCATAAAATTAGCCTGTCAATTGGTTAAAAACTTTCTAAATGCTTACCTTGAAAATTCACACATTTTATAAAGGAATGGTGTTTTGGTTGGTTTTTATTGGAAGTCTGACACAAACTAGGTTCATCTTGGAAGAAGGAACCTCCCCTGAGGAAGTGGCTCCTTTACATTGGGCTGTGGGTGTGTCTGTAAAGAATCATCTTGTTTGATAGCAGATGGTTCCACTGTGGGTGGCCCCAACCCTAGGCAAGTAGGCCTGGGCTACCTAAGAAAGATAACAGAGGAGAGGCAAGAGAGAGGGAGAGAGAAGAGAAAGAAAGAGCAGTGTTCTTCTGTGGTTTCTCCTTCCAGTTCTTGCCATGAATTCCCCCATGGTAGACTATGACATGTAAGCTAAAACCCTTCCCTCCCCAAGCTGCTATTGTTACCGTGTGTCTCATAGCAACAGAGAAGCAAACTAGACCAACCAGTTGCATGTGTTTGCAGCCAACAGACAAGTACTGCAATTAAGTAGGACAGGTGGTAAAATCAAGTCCTTAGGATATTGTCACAGAGGAGAAAGCTCTCAGTACAGAAGGAAAAACCTTGCCTGAAAAATAGACACCAGGGCAGAAGGAAGAGCATTCCAGGATTCCAGGTAGATAACGCAGAGGGCAACACAATTGCATCACGAGGTAGGGAAACAGCAGGTCAAGGGGAATTAGCACACCCCCAACCCACCCACACCCACACAAGTCTCGTACAGGGTCTTTAAGATAGTGTTACAAGCAACAACTGCACCTCTCCCAACTGAATTTAATCCTCCTGGGTAGAGCCCTTCTGTTCCAGAAGCCGCTCATTTACTTAATAACGGCCCCAAGGTGCAACTGGAAAGTACAGTGAGATAGTTTGAGTATGCGTGCCCGTGAGTTCACAGAGCTTTCATTAGAGTACAGTGCTACAGTTAGACACTCTGTATTTATTGCTGTCCATTGTCCCGGGCTGTAAAGGAGTCCCCATGTACAGGGAAGAACAGAGCACACACCTGCTATTTCAGGCACCGCCGGAGGCAGGCGGCCCAGCAACACGTCCCCTGCAGAGAGCCGGACTGCAGGAGCTCACTTCTGCTCCCACTACAATGGCATACTCACCCAAGTATCCAAAAACAGGGCCTAGTGACCACCCCCCCCAAACTCCCAGGCTGGCACGTCACCCACTAAATCTTGTCAACATCATTTTAAACCTAAACAGGTATTACAGGTGGAGAAAATAGAGCTAATTACAGGCCTCTGGGGCAAAATGACAGTGGAAGATCAATAAGGAAGATTGTATTTCCTCTCGGGACCCTACCTTCGTTATCCCTAAAATTAGAAGCCAGTAGTTTAGGATTATTGAAAGCTACTTCCTCTGTGAGGGGAAACCAGAATTAGACAGGACTGTTTAGGCAGGCTTCTAAAACATTTAGCACCTCTGAGAAATATGATCAGGGAGATGCTTAAATATTTTAGCATCTGAGATGGTTGTAGGGAGTTCACCAGCAGTGTGACTGCTGGGGGCTGTAGAGCAAGCTTGGGTGGACACCGAAAGCTCCGAGCAGGGAGATAGCGATCTGGGCTGAGGAATGTCAGAAGTCATCCTAACTTAGCAACTGTAGCACTGGCAGCAGCCACATCCAGAGAAGCCTTTTGAGGGAGATCAGCTTAGGGCACAGAAGGCGAGTCAAAGCCACATCCCAGCACATGCAGGGCCCATGAGCTCCCCAGTATCAGCAAATGTGGTGGTACTGGGGCTAAAGCTGCCAGCAGCTCTGCAAAAAAAAGTAAAAAAAAATGATTTAGAAAGAAAGCCTGAAGGTGTTAGCTGTTTGTTCTTCCCCTGCCACTGCGAGTGTGAGCTGTGTGCTTTCTACACTAGCTCCTGTCACCGCCACACTCCAAGCACTCACACACCACTGCTCCCCGCAGCTGTTAGGACAAATGGCGGAGGAGGCCCCTCTTAAACATCAGACAAAGAGGATTACTTCCTCCAAAAGGCATGGTACCTCAAACCCAGGAGTCACATTCATTTTATTGTCACCTGGGGAGACTGAAAACCCAAGAGGAAATATGGGCATGGCACTCACAGACACGGGCAAACCGCTCCACCATATTTGTTTCCTTACCCTAGGTCCCAACCATGACAAGCCCAAAAAGAGGTCTGAGTTTCAGATTACCCTAAGGCAATACCTGGTTCCAGGAAAGACCACAAACTGAGACCACACAGGCACCACCCAGGAATGGACCATCCCAGGGGAAAGGACCTAATGGTCCAAAGGAAATTCCTAACATTCCCATCATTGCAGATAGAATCACCTGATGTCCCTTAGCCCAGCACACACCAAGACACCCCTACATAACATCATCCAATCAATCAGGGGTCTTGAACCTTAGAAACCCTTCATCCAAACCTCCGCTATTATAAAAACCCCACCCCAACTGAGTTCAAGGCTGTCTGATTGTGCTGGTGTGCTGGACACACAGAGGGTTCAAGTTCCAACTTGAATAAAGGCTCTTTGCTTTTACACACAGGATTTGGTCTCCATGGTGGTCTTTTGGGGGCCCCCACAATCTGGACATAACACTTACCAGCGTCATTTTAATTTGTTCCAGTCTTACATATACAATAAAACAGAATGGTAAGAATGTTCTCACTAACTACAACACATCATGATATTATCGGTGTTTCACAACACCCAGTGTTGCTCTTCCCAGAGACAGACAGACACAAGCAAGAGATGCTAGGAAATTAAAGATGAGATGGAGAGACTGGGCAGGGAATGGCGACAGTGTTCCTCTTGACTGTTGCATTTACTGACTACTCATGCAGAGCTGGAAGACGGTCAGCTAAAGAAAATACCACAGGAACTTATATGTCACTGCCGTGTTGTGTGGTATTTTGATTGTGTTCTGACAAAGAAAGCTTACTTGGAGTCAGAGGGTGGAGCCAGCCACTAACTGACCAAAATTAACCATAGAGGTTTGGAGGACTGTAGACAGATAGGAGACAGGAAGTAGTAAGGCGGCGCTGAGAGGGGATCTCAGTCCCTTGGAGGAAGGAATGGAAGAGGTAGGAAGTCACTGATAGCTGTTCCCCTGCTTCTCTGATCTTTCAGGTTCTTGCCCGGATATCTGACTCCTAATTTTTTATTGATAAAGAATAATTAGTTAAGGCTTCAGTGCCATGCAGGAGGAATAGACCCAGGACAGAAGGCATACCATAGTTAGTCAGCTAATACATCCAATAATGAAGCATGTGCAAAGCAGAAATAATCTTGCCAAAATTGTGACCCTCAAGTAGTCAGGTTGAAGTTGGGGTGTAACCCCTGGAAGTTACATAACCATTCCACTGAGTCTTCATGAAACATCCGTTGATTGAGTGGCATCACGCCTTACTCCCTGTAGAAACGAGAAAGACACAGGATTGTCCCTACAGGAATTAAACCTCTAATGGTTAGTTCTGGTGTCCTAATAATTTGACAAAATGCCTTTGAACGTCACAGCCCATTCTAACATATAATGTAGTTACTGTAAGGAAGCTAGGCACAAAAGACATCAAGGAGGGACATAGAAGAGGGGCGCATTGGCCTGGAGTAATAAATAGAAAAAGTTAGGGACGTACAGGGAAAGGGAGGAGAAATCGAATGGATACTAAAACCCAATGGAGCTTCAGAAAGTGAAAAGATGACGGGATGGGCGAGAAAGGACACAGCAAGAGAGGGAGGAGTCAGAGGTAGGCATGTGTACACCCCGGAAACCATAAGAGCCTGCCCTAAAGCTCCAGCCGTGAGGTGTTTTTACATGTTTCTCAGTACTTCAATTATTTTTTGTTGATGTCATAAACACACAAATATATAAATACTTTGGGGTTCCATTAAGTCTGCTATTACAAAGGTGTATAGTCCAAAAAGAAAAATGAAATAGTGATGTTGCTGTGACAGAAGGTAAAATCAGACGATGAGAATGGATTCGATTCCTGGTCTGCTAATGATGATAAGCAATCCTCAGAATGAAATTATGCATGATATTCTGAAATAGAAGATAAAATCCAGGGGCAGCATCTGGAGAAGAGCCACCCTAGACAACAGCCTAAAGCCATGGTTGAAAAAGGCAGGTGAGTCAAAATGGAAACAATACTCGTCCTTGTTTGCTTTCTGATGCCGGTATAAACACCACAGCCAAAAGCAAGCTGAGAAGGATTTTCTTCATCAGCTCTCAGCCCTCATGAAGGGCAGTAGCTCAAGGCAGGAACCTTGTAGCCAGACCTGAAACAGAGGCCATGGAGGGACTCTGCTTAGTGGCTTGCTTTCCATGGCTTCCTTAGTTTGCTTATATGCAACCCAGGACCACCTGCCCAGAGGTGGCAGCAGTGAACTGAGCCCTCACAATCACTGATCACGAAAATGTCCCACAGACTGGTCTACAGGCCAAACTGATGAAGGCATTCACAGACTGGTCTACAGGCCAATCTGATGGAGGCATTCACAGACTGGTCTACAGGCCAATCTGATGGAGGCATTCACAGACTGGTCTACAGGCCAATCTGATGAAGGCATTTCTCAACTGAGGTTCCCTCTTTCCAGATGACTCTCACTTGTGCCAAGTTGAGCAGTAAAAAAGCAACAACAAAAACTAACCATCACAGTATCTTAGGTTACACAACACGGCTGAAAACATGTCCATGGTCTCCAGAGTGAAACACAGAGTCAATGCAATTTCTATCAGAATAGTAGTTTCTTTGATTGACAAGTGAGAAGTGGATCCAAAAATTCATATGGAAACACAACCTACTAGGGAATATTTTCTTTCCCTTGTGGTGCTGGGAGTGGAACTGAGAGCCTTGTAGACAACTGGGCAAGAACGGTGGTGCTTAGCTATATCCATGGCCCTTGATATATATTGATATATATATATATATACATATATATATATGAGACAAAGTCATGCTGTGTAGCCCAGGATAGCCTTGAACTTACTACATAGCCCAGGCTGACTTTGAGCATCTGATTCCTGCCTCAGCCTCCTGAGTGCTGGAATTACAAAAGGAAAATTCTTGAAAATAATGTCAGAAGACTGTATTTCCAACTTTACTGCTAAGACATAGGCATCGAGGCAGAGGTAATGACACAGGGATAAACAAATAAGTGCATCGATGAAACAGAAGTGGTAACACAGCTAACATTCTGACATTCATGGTGAATTGATTTTCCACAGTCTCAAAACAATTCAATGGAACAAAGGATTATTCTCAAAAAGTGTTGCATAACAAGCAAAAGAAAGCTTGAACACATACTCCATGACTTAAGAGGACTTAATACTAACAGACTAGAAACTTCAAGGGCCGAAAACTTAGAACTCCTGGTGAACGGCTTTGCGTTAGGCAATGGTTTATTGGGCACAAAAATCAAAAACACACAGCCAAAGCAAAAAACGGGGAAGTTAGACTTTGCCTTAGGGTTAGTGTCACTGTGATGAACACCACGACCAAAAAGCAAGTTAGGGAGGGAAGGGTTTATTTCGCTTACACTTCTCCGAGGCCATTTATCATCAAAGGAAGTCAGGACAGGAACTCAGGTGGGGCAGGGACCTAGAGGCAGGAGCTGATGCAGAGGCCACAGTGGGTGCTGCTTACTGGCTTGCTCCTCGTGACTTGTTTAGCCTGCTTTCTTATGAAACCCAGGACCATCAACAATGGGCCTCGGCCCCCCCACATCAATCACTAATTAAGAAAATGTCCTACAGGTTTGCCCACAAGCTGATCTTATAGAGGCATTTTCTCAATTGAGGATCCCAACTCTCTGATGACTAACTAACTTGTGTCAAGTTGACATGAAACCAGCCAGTGCAGACCTCATCAGAATTCAAAACAGGATATCATTAAGGAAGTGAAAAATATAGCCCACAGAATGGGAGAAAATATCTGAAAATTACATATCTAGCAAGGAATTCATACCTAGACTTTCTAAAGAACTCTTACAACTCAAAAATAAGTAAGACAAGATTAGCTTAAAATGGGCAAAAAAAAAATGTAGTTGAAATTTTTCCATATAAGATACAGAGATAGCCAATGAGAACATAAAATGATAAAAAGATGTCTAACAGAACTGACCACTGGGGAGATGCCACTACACACCCATGTGAAAGCTAAATAAAAAGTCAGATAACAACAAGTGCTGGGGAGAATACAGGGAAATCAGAGCACACTTTGTTGCTGTGATCACAAGACCGGGCAAACCATGTGAGAATCCTGAAAATCCTATGCAGAATTAGCCTCTAACTCAGACGTTTGACAGAACTGAAAACATAGCTCCAAACAGACATGTGTACTAAACTGTCCACCAACTGGTAGATAAATAAAATGTGGCATCTGTATGCAGTGGACGATCATTCAGTCATATGAAGGAATGAAGCAGACACGCACTATATAACATGGATGGAACAGGAAACATAAAGAAGAGAAGGGAGCCAATCACAGGAGACCTCGGGCACACATTTCCATATGAAATGTCCAGCTTTGCTGATTTCATTGTTTTGTTTTCTGGGTATAGAGGCTATTGGCTCTGTATCCCTAGCTGTTCCTTCTTTATGCTCAAGACTACAAGCTATCATTCCTCCCTGGGTCTGTTTAAGTTTAATCTCAAATACAGTGCACTGCCCAGATGTTCAGGCTCATCTCCCCAAACACTAATTACTGCATTTCACTGCTGCAGCTCCAACATAACGCAGGGGCTTGCTGAGGAATGCCAAAGGGCCTGAGCCTCAGCTAGCAGCCCCAAGCTACTATGGTTTAAGTCTTCCCATGTTGCTCTCTTGCCTGCTGCTAATTCTCATGTCTGTTCCCAGGACTGCTTTGCAATCACGCTCTCCCCATTTCGGATGTACTGACACCATCGTTCTATGAAGTAAGTGCTCAAACACGCTGCTGTAGAACTCTATATCATGGCTGTGAGTCAAGCATCGCTCCCTACTGTAAAATGTGTAAGCGCCAGTGCACAGTCCAGCTTTTTCAGTTGATGCCAGCCCCTCGTTTCCTGTTAGAGAGCGGACCATATGACCTCTGCACTGGTGTATTTTCTGCTCAGTGCTCATCAGGTAATTTGTTAAAGAACCTGGGATGGAGACACTTAGGGCTGGGGATGAGAGCAATAGAGTGCTTGTCTAGTATGCACGAAGCCTTGGATACAAGCCCCAGCTCTGTATTATCTGGGCATGGTGGTGCAACCTGTAACTCCAACCCTGGAGAAATAGAGGTCAGAAATTAAAGCCATCCTCAGCTACAAAGCAAAGCTAGGACACCTGGGCTACACAACACCTTACCTTGGAATCGAGGTGGGAGAGATCAAGACAGAGATTGAGATCTTAGTCATCAGATAACCTGAGCTGACTTTGACTAATGACGTAATGATTTATTTTATACATGCATATAAAATAGATTCATAAGTCTTTTTGGCAGCCCCATAGTAAGGTACAAACAATATCAGAATTGTCATTAAAACTCAAAGCAGGGTCTACATCTATTTCTATCTAGGCACTATAGCTAGTCTATAATTTCTAAAATCTAATTGTATTAAAATATTCATTGTTGCAGAAATTTCCCTGATGGATTTTGAAGGAAGTGACAGTACTCTTTGCTTTAGCAGTGGCTCCCAACCTTCCTAACGCCGCCACCCTTTAATACAGTTCCTCATGTTGCGGTGACTTCCAACCATAAAATTAATTCCGTTGCTACTTCATAACTGTAATTGTGCTACTGTTATGAACTGTAATGGAAATATATCTGTTTTCTCCAATGGTCTTAGGCATCTCACCCCACAGATTGAAAACCGCTGCTTTAGGGGGAGGTAGCAAGAAGCCGGGGTATGGGAAACGTATCAACCTATACCGTAATGCCTTTCAGATTTTGAGGCCATGACCATGTTACTTTGTCAAGCACATTCTTCTTCAAATTGCATAATTCATGTGACTGTCACCCAGGCAGATGAAAAGTCACATGGTCAAGGACATCTCGTGCACAGTTCACACTGCTGGCCTGAAAGGACGAAGGCTCGCCCTGCCAACCAATAGGAAGGAGAGAGGGAGGGGCCCAGCTAACCCAGGGGCACAGGAAGAGAGCTGCACATCTTATTTCTATTCACACCCCAGTAGTCAAACTTGAGTTACCAGATCATCCACACCGGCCCATGCCCATGGAAGCCGAGAAATGTGGTCTGTGGAAGGCATGTTTCCAGCTGTAGGAGTGACTGGGAGGGTGCAGCACGACAGGAACAGGGCACAGGAATGCTGGGGCATTATCTCCCACACAGTGAGTAATTACAAAATTCAGAGCCAGAGTTATCTCTGGCGGGAGGGGCAGGAAAGTGTCCCAGGGCAGCTGATGTGTTGAAAGCACTCTGTGTTGTTAGCTAGGTGGTTCCAACACAGGCTCTACTTTTACACTGTCATTCCTAATATATGTGCTCATGTGTGTGCACACACAAATATACACATGCACTCACAAGCATGTACACATACAAATGTATATGCACATACACAGGCAGACATATGCACAAATACACAAACAAATACATGTGATGATATTTTGTCTGTGATCTAACAAAGCTTGCCTGAAGATCAGAAGCAGAGTTAGCCACACTAGTTAACCATAGAGGCCAGGCAGTGGTGGTGGCATACACCTTTAATCCCAGCACTCGGGAGACAGAGGCAGGTGGATGTATGTGAGTTCAAGGCTACCCTGGGCTACTTGAAACCGATCCAGTCTAAAAGAGAAACAGAGCCAGGTGGTGGCTCACACCTTTAAATCTCAGCACTAGGAAGGTGGAGACAGGAAGGGATGTGGCTAGATGGAGAGAGGAATATAAGGCAGGAGACAGGAGCTCAAGGCACTCAGTCTGAGGATTCATAGAGACAGGATCTTGCCCCCTTGGTTCTAAGGATTTTGTAGAGGTAAAAGCTAGTGGCTGGCTACTCTGCTTCTCTGATCTTTCAACTTTCACCCCTAATATCTGACTCCGATTTTTATTACTAGGAACAATTACACATTCATACCATGTATAGTTCATAATTTTAAAAATCTCTGTTGCTAAACCTGGATTTAAGTGTGCAGGAATTCATATATTATTCTTTCTCCCTTTTTTGCATGTGCAGCTTTCCCCACATACATTTGTTTATTCATGACTTCCCCTTAAGATCCCTTCAGGCACACAGTCCTTACTAAAACCCGACTTTGCAAGGAAAAAAATAAGTATTGCTCTGATAGCTGGATGTGGTGGAATCTGGAAGATCAGGAGTTCAAGGTCATCCTGAGCTGTGTGAGAACCAGTCTCTGAAAACAAGTAACACAGAGATGATTGTCCTAAATGCCATGCTATACTGCCAAGAGAAATAAAAGGCCAC
>JAQHUG010000692.1:262497-283664 GCA_028555095.1 Dicrostonyx torquatus | reverse complement strand
TGGCAACAACTTTGAAAGAGCAAAAGTAAGCTCAAACTCTCTGACCTTTAGTCAAGCTGGAACAGACTCACATCTGATCTCTGAAACAGTTCTTATACAAGATAACATGGATAAAACCTCAGGGTCTTAAAATCAGTCACTCAGAAAAACAGAATGCTTAGAAGGTGGAGTGAAAAGAGCCTCATTTGTTCAGACAGAAATTAGAATGTCACTCACCCAGGGCTGGTACATAGGGGACAGTGGAATGGTAATGTAATCCATGTGAAACTACAGTGTTATCCTTTATGATTACAGAGTTTTTAAAGAAATGATGATGGTAACTCTTGGCATGACCATTTTACTGCCAGTGAATTGCACTTAAAAACTGATAAACTGTGTCATAGTTGCATACCTCATCACTGTTAGAAAATACTGAGCTAAAAGCAAATTAAGGAAAGTGGGGATTATTTTGGCTTGTAGAGGAAGGTCACAGCAGGGATGTCATGGTGACAGAAGAGTTTGAGGTAGAATTTGGTCACACTCTTCCACAATCAGGAAGCAGAAAGAGATGAATGCTGTTGTTCAGCTCTGTGTCTTTGTTTTATTTTCCAAGGATCCATGAATGATGTTGCCCAAGGACCCCAGTCCATAATAGTGCTGCCTACATTGCAGGTGGGTCTTCCCATCCCTGTTACCTAATCAAGATAAGCCATCCCAAGCATGCTAGAGACTAACCTCCTTTATATAAGCACTCACAAGCACACAATAGACTAACCTACTTACATAAGTACTAACAAGCTTGCTAGAGATTCACCTACATCATATAACTTCACCCAAGTATGCTAGAGACTAACTTACTTTTGATATGCCTTCCCAAGCATGCTAGAGACTAACCTACTTTAGATGAGCCCTCAGAAGCATGCTCAGGGGCACATATTTTAGGGGAATCTAGAAATGATCAAGTAGACTATCATATTTACTATCAGAGATTGTAAAATTCATGCTATTTATATTTTACTTAAATTCAATATTTTTAGATTTATGTATTTTATTTTTATGTTTGTGACCATTTATCTGTAGGTGTATATGTGTACCACATGCCTACCTAGAGAACTCAGAAGCCAAAAGAGGCAACAGATTCCCTGGGATTAGGAAATGAACCTAAGTCTTCTATAAGAGCAGTAAATTATCTTGATGACTGAGTCATCTTTGCAGATCCACGTTCTACTGAGATTAAACATATTTTAAATTAAACTTAATGAGTTTTATAGACAGACTATAGAAAACACATTTTCCATGAGAAGAATGTATTAACTTAGTCAAAGCATTTAGGTAAGAAATTATTTTATAACAAACATAGAGCTAGATAGCTCATGGATGCATTAGGTGGGTGATTCTTTTAGAAGCATCCAGTAACGACCAGAAGGAAACAAGTTATGGAATAAGTAAACACAATCTATTCAGAAAATAACTCCATTATGTCTACATTATGTACCAGAATGTTGTAATCAGTAAAGCCTGCTATTAGTCAGCAATTGGAGGCCATTTTATGATTTCTGAGGCTAAATTCAGGCAGGTGAGAACTACAAATCACAGTTGGTTAGAAACACCAGAGACTAATGATGATAAATATAGTAATTCTGGAGTCATGACGAGAGCGGGCAATTGTACGTTTTCTTTCAATATAATTCTTTTACAAAACAGTTTTGCTAATACTGTTGGAATTACAATTTGCTAATACTGGGATTACACTGATGAGTTAATTTCAATATTTGGCCTTTCATTTGCATAACCTTCCTTCTATTACTTTGTAGATTGACCGTTATTGGTTCAGTACATATTAACTGTAATTACATCAATGGAATTCTTCATGACTGACACAACATTGCACATTATCTCATTAAAATACACTCATAAAGACCTTGGTTTCTCTTCTGGTCATTACTGGAAGTTTTCAAGATTTCCTTGTCCTCATTTGTTTTTACTAGACATCCATGCTATCCCATAAGACAGTCAGAGATAGGTGGGTTGCACAAAAGAATCAAAAGTTAGTCCTACTTTCCAAGCACAGTGAAATCTAGAGCTTCCCAAATGTTTGTCAAATACCTCCCATCCCCCTTCATGTTATTTTAGTGTGAATGTAATCCTGTGGTCATCATAGCACACGTTGGGAACTCGAGCAATGAGGAGGCTGAGGCAGGAGATTTGTGAGTATAAGCAATCATGTGCACTGTCAAAAGAAGTAAACACACAGGACCAGTCTACACAAAGAAACAAGTAGAAAACTAGAAAAAATCTGAACTATGATGGATATGCTTAGAAAAAGACATCTTCCCATTATGCATTTTAACCTCTAATTTTGTTTCTTGATTTGACTTTAAGTCAGACTTGTGACTGCTGTAAACCTGATAGCTTCAGTCCAACTCTGAGATCTAGATTGCTCTCTGTGGCCATGACTCAAGCTCTTGTTCTTTGCTTTCACAAACTAGTAATTCTCTTCAGTCCTTGCATTGTGCTTCCATTATGTGCACATAGCAGTTGTCATCTCATTTCCAGATCTCTGTTTCCCTGTCTTTCTAGACACTGCCTTCTCGCAGTCACCTTCCTCTCTCAGGCTGAGGTAACATGGCTATCCCGGGAGACTCATCTTCTATCTTGGACTCACTCTTTCAATACTCTGAATGTGTGTCTCTCAAATGCTTGTTCTACTATTGAGTAGGGCACCAGTTATATGGACAGGTGCTTGTGAATGGAAGTCAAATCCAAATGCTTATGTACATAGTGCAAGCACTGTACCATTGAGTTACATCTTTTGTTTTCTTGTATGTTATTACTTTACACAGGCAGTCCTGTGATGCTGCCTAAGCTGGCCTTGTGGTTGTGATACTCTGTCTATAGCCTGGCTAGTGGCTGGGAATAGAGACTTGGGCCATTGCACACAGCTCACTCAGGAAGATTTTAATAAATGTTATTTAAAATTCTTTCTTAAGCAATGTTTACTATACGTGTTCTTTAATCTCTTTTTAACAGATCAAATATTATTATCAATAACTGCCCATCCATTGCTAATTGATATATAATTTGTTATACCAGAAATGCATGGTGATTAAAATGAAATGTGTTCTAGCCTTTTAGAGCCAACAGCCATTAGTTGTGTAATTATGTCCCCATAGAATTATATTGATCCAAATTTATTTAGAGGTGCATGATAATAGATTTAGAATCAACATAATAACTTCGCTTGAACAATCCACTCGCTAAGAACAGCTATTGAAGCATGAAAAGAAATAAAAATTATGTTTGAGGGCATAAGAGGGTAAGAGATTTACTTGGCATTTATTTCTAGGCAGACTTGAAGTCACTCAAAATGATCAGGTGTGGAAACACTTTTTTTTACTTTAGTATTTTTCCAACTAAGAATAAAATGAAGAGGCTCCTGAGAGACTGAGAAGCTAAGTACCAATCTTAGGTTAAATTGGAGAAAATGTCTGCTCTCTTATTACACTCCTGAGACCGAATAAAATTCAGAGTTGCATTTCTTATTTTAAATAGGATTGGTCAAGGATTTCTATTAGAGCCAAAATTAATCCACCTAAGAAGGAAAATTAGTGGGAATTATACTACTACCATTAAATTAATTAAAACATGAAATTAAATAAATAGAAAATGCTCCTAACCTGTTTCTTGAAAGAAAAGGAATCCCAATCAGCAAGCGTCTATAGAGGTATGAAGATGACAGATCTAGTTTTTAAATCTACAACTTACTACAAACCGTAAGCAGGAACATGAATCGCTATGTAGCAGGAGAGGGCATCCATGAACAGCTCATAAAGTAGCATCAGTTCTGTGGTCCTTTCTCAAAGTAACCGAAGTATTCCAAAGCCAGAGTGCTAAGGTGAGTTGATACAGAAGAAAAACCTGTTCGGGAACCACTGACAGTGGACATCAGTGTCTGCTCACCTCCTGAACATCACAGATGCTAGGTGGAGAGTCACAGTCTTCTCCAAACAGTCCTCCAAGGAGAAAAAGAGAGCCCAGCAATGTTTTTAGCAACATAGGAAGGTGGAGACATGTGCATTCCTATAGCCTCAGATTCTATATCAGCTTGAACTTGTTCACAACACTGAGAAATTGTCTAGAATTGACTAATAAAAGAGCTAATTATAATTCTCTAATGATGAGTGAGTATAGAAACATGGGTTGACTGTTCAGCTTCAGTCATGAATAGAGATACAGATATCTAAACTAAACACTGATTTTGTAGGACTAAAATTCCTAGACTTATAAAGACTGATTGTTTGATAAACGGGAAAAAGGTAGATGTGCACTAATTTTCTGAGAATTTAAAAAGATTGAAGCAGCTGGAATGCAGCATTATTAGAAGGAAAGAGGAAAATCTGGCATGTGTCCCTAGTGTGTGTATAATTTCAGAAAGTAATATTCTGAGACATGTGAATTAGTACAATGTGTTAATACATGAATAATTTTGCTTTTATGGGCAAAAAAACAATAAAGGAGAAAAACTGAATAGAAATTTGAATCTTATGACTTTCTAAAATTAATAGAAGGCATTAATACAGAGATTCAGAAATATAAGCAAATACAGCTGTCATACAGACAAAACGTCTTCATGTTATAGTACAAGTGTGAAAATTGAGACAAAGTGAAAACCTTGAGAGTACTAAGAGCAGAAAGCACCATACACAAACAAGGAACTACAAGCTAATATGCATATTTAAACAGTAATAGATGTCAGAATAATCCATAATCAGTAGATAGCATGAAATAAGTTAATAAATAAATGAATATTATAAAAACCCTTTTATTGAATTGAGCTGCGGTGTACTAAGCAGAAAAGCCAATAGGTGGTGGAAGCTCCCTTAATGGCGCAAAGGTTTGGAGGATGGGCGGGTGTCCTTAGTCCCCTATGCTGTTTTCCTGTGGAGTTTTGGACCCAAATTTTGTTCCGTTTCATTGCAAAGTGTCTGTTAATGAGAACACATCCAACCTCAGAGAGCAGCAGTGGGTGAGATAGGCATTGATTTAGGGTAACGTTTGTTTTTATTTTTTTTTATTAGTTCATTGGCTAACTTCATGATTCAGTTTTCAGACAGGATCTAATGTAGCCCAAGTTATTCTCAAACTGGCTGTATAGTCAAGGGTGAACTAGAGCTTTGATCCTTTTGACTCCACGTCCCAAGTTGTTGAGTGATAGGTGTGCACCAAAACAGTTGGACCGCGAGACTGCATGCTGGACAGTTAAGTCTACAGCCCCTGCAATGTAAGGTGTGAGGGATTGCAGCCCTGATTCATTTCGTGTTGGGAGATGAACAGCCTAAGAAGAAAAAACATCTTCTGCAGAGAAAGTCGGCACAGACAGACTTAGCCAGGGCTTGAGTTTGTGATTTTCACAGCAGACTCTGAATAGATTTTGATGTCAGAGCCTTGAGTTCAAGAACAAGGAGAGAGAACTTGTGTCTGGGAACCATTTCTCTTCACCTCTGTTAGGAGAGCTAGCCCTCTACAGTCTCCAGGGGAGGCTGTCAGCTCCTTTAGCTCCTGTTACTTCTATTGCCATGGTAACCACTCAGCGCTCCCACTGTTAAGTTCACCCGGGAAAAGGTAACATTTTTAATCTTTTCTGGATCAAATTGGAGCTCCTGGCTATCTGGTTGTACTGTGCCAGTAGGAAGTCTGGTCACCTAGGTATTTTACTCAAACTCAAATAGGATTGCACCATGTGCCTGTTTAAAATCCCATGCTGCCTCTTCCCTATTCTTATAAACTTTTTCTTTTATTGTTTTTATTGAAATATGTATTTTTTTCCACTCCACTCCTTTCCTCTCTCCTTCCCTTCTGCCATCTACCATGATCATCATGCTCCTAATTTACTCAGGAGGACTTGTCTTTTTCTACTTCCCATATAGATTAGATCTATGTATGTCTTTCTTATGGTCCTCATTGTTGTCTAGGTTCTCTGAGATTCTGGTTTTTCTTTGCTTTGTGTCCAAAAGTCACTTACTTATGAGTGAGTACATATGATATTTATATTTCTGGCTGTGGGTTACCTCACTCAATATGATGTTTTCTAGATCCATCCATTTGCCCACAAATTTCAAGATGTCATTATTTTTTCTGCGGTGTAGTACTCCATTGTGTAAATATACAATGTCTTCTTTATCCATTCAGAGTCTCCATCAGTTCAGTTCTGTATTCCTCAGAAGAAGGGCTCTATCTCATTCGTAAGACTTCCCTGTCATTACAACTTCTCAGGATAAGATCCTTCTAGGTTATTCAAAAGCATCACGTTTGTGACCCTGCTAAGCAATTTTAGATATCTGTACTTTTGTCAAATAACATAAAACACCAGAGCAACAGAGTCCTGTCATTTTGGTGTGTTGTCATAGGTTCTTGTCCTGCCTAGTTCCCACAGTCATTAAGTCCCAAAGAAGTCACACAGAGGTCTACAGTAGTTACAAACTGATTGGCCTAGTAGCTCAGGCTTCTTATTAACTCTTATAACTTATATTAGCTCATTATTCTTGTCTATATTAGCCATGTGGCTCAGTACCTTATTCAGCGAGTCAGTCACATCTTGCTTCTACTGTGGGTGGATCAGGACTGCAGAAGGAACTTCCTTCTTCCCAGAATTCTCTTGTTCTCATTGACCTGTCTCTACTTTCTCTCTGGTTGAAAAGAAAATGGTATTCATAAAATATGGAAAACTTGGTCTGGGGAGATGACTCAGAGGGCAAATGCTTGCCACGCCTGCATGAGAATTGGAGTTGAAATCCCCAGCAATCACTTAAAACCAGTGCATGATGAGAGTCAGAAGACAGAGAATCCCCAGAGGTTAGGGCCAATAAGCCTAGTGTCTTAACATCATGACCCATATAATTTTGTCAATTTTTACTTACTGGATTGAATGGTTGAACTCTCCAAATCAGTATTCACCTTGAAACAGTATAAAAGCATGATAAAAATTTATATTTATACATGTATATGTGTGTGAGTATTTATATAAACCTATAAATCTTAATTCTACATGTAGATACATTCTATACATTTAAAACGAAATTATATTTATGACCTAACACCTGATCTAAAGGAGTTATTTCTAGACCCAAGTCATTACAACATATGAAAAAGTAATATATTTCAGTCACCTAGTTACCTCAGAAGTCTGGAACTACTGACTTAGTAACCCTTTTCCATGTTTCTTATTTTGTTTAGTGATGTGACTTAGACTATTAAATTAGAACTATGAAGTTTCAAAAAGCAATGGATGACTTGAAATGATTCCTGATTTCCTTTAACAATATTGGGTTTGATATTCTAGTACATTTAAAGCTGAAAGTATAATCTTCATGACAAATATCCATTTTATATGGATGTGAATCTCATTAAAATTAGAGTACAACCAGACTTAGAAAGACAAACACAGTATGAACTCACTCATAAGTTGATAACGAGACTACAATCCACAAATCTAGAGAAGCTATATAACAAGGAGAACCCTAAGAGGGATTCCTGGACTGCCCTCGAAAGTAAAATTAGACAAAATCTCCTGGATAAATTAGAGTCACAGAGGGGTGGTAAAGAGGAGTGAATGGGGATGAGAACATGAGGGGACTGTATGCTTGATTTGGGGGAGGGATGGAGTTGAACAGCAATGAAAGAGTTAACTGGATAGAGAAAACCATTATGTGGTTAGGAAGAAACCTGGGACTAGGGAAATTACCAGGAATCCACAAAGATGACCCCAGCTAAGAATCTAAGCAATAGTAAAAAGGGGTTCTTGAACTGACTTTCCCCTGTAATCAGATTGGTGATTAATTCAACTGTCATCATAAAGTCTTTATCCAGTAACTGATGGAACCAGATGCAGAGATCTACAACCAAGCACCAGGTTGAACTCTAGGAATCCAGTCAAAGAGAGGGAGGAGGGAATATATCAACAAGGGAGGTCAAGATCATTAAGGGGAAATCTACAGTGAAGCCAGAACCAAGCTCATGGATAGTCATGAACTTGAGACCAACAGCTCCAAGGGACCAAACTAGGCTCTCTGCATATGGGAGACAGTTGTGTAGCTTGTTCTATCTGAGGGGTCCCTGGCAGTAAGACAAGAGTTGATCCCTGGTGCATGTGCTAGCTTGTCGGAGCCCATTCCCTATGGTGGGATGCCATGCTCAACCTTAATGTAGTGGGGAGGGACTTGGTCCTGTCTCAACTTAATGGGCCAGACTTTGTTGACTCCCAGTGGGAATCCCTACCATTTGAGAGGTGTGAATGGGGGTTGGACTGGGGAAAGGTGAGAGGTAGTTGGGAGTTAGGGGTGAGAGGGAGGACTGTAGTTGCAAAGTAAAGTATTTTTTTTAAAGTAAAAAAACAGAAAAAATAAATATTAAAGAGGTGTTCATGAAAGCTTACATATATGTTCAAAACAAACCTTAATAATATTAAAACAAGTGAAATTATTTTACTGTTGTTTATCTTGTTCTGTTTTTCCATAACAGATTCCACTCTTTCAGTGACTTAGTTGTTAATTAGGATCTCACAGCAGTGTGCATTGTGTCCAGATATTGGGTAACTTTTTAATTTAATTATAAAATTTCTGTTACATTATATAGAACAAAGAAAATGTTACCATGTAAGAAAATAAATGCCATTATTTAAAATAATTATTTCTCTGTTAATTGGTAAACCTCTGTCCAGGCTAGATTTTTCTACATAATTTTACTTTTACCTAACAATTACCCTGTGTACTAGAAACTATAGCTCCTCAGAGTTGCTGATATAGTAGTGAGGAGGTTAAGTAATTGGCTCATAATTACAGTAGCTTGTTTTGTTTTACTTGTTGAGTGGTTTTTAAAGACTGGGTCTCATGTAGGTGAGGCTGGCCCTGATCTCTGTATTCTCCTCTTTCTGCTCCCTGAGTGCTGTTGATTATGGGGGGGCACTTTGCCTGGTTGTTTATTATTAATAACAGTTGGACTCATTCATGAAATATCAACAGGCCGTTCTTAGGCTCTCCTTTAACTTGACTATACTTTAAAGAAATCTGAGTTGCTGCTGGCTCCCCAAATAGATGAGAAACAGAATGTATCACACTTTCTTTATGAAACTTGTAGGTATGTGTAAATCCTTCTCTGCCCTTGTGACATGCATGTTCGTTGCTTTTTCTCTCAGGAAGTTTCACACTTAGAGCTTCTTTCCTCAAGGCACAACCAGCATATCTTCCTCTGTGAGCCAGGCTGTGAAACTGAATCAGACAGAAGATGATGCTTCTGAGAGTCTCAGTGAGAAGTGAGCAGTTGACTGGTATATGCTGTAATTCAAGTTTTGAAAGCAAATGTTATGTAAAAAAATTAAATTGGGATATGAAATTGTATTTTCTTTTTCTTACAAATTATAAACAAATATTTGCTCCTATAGTGTACAGATTCATTTATAGCAGTATGTGCATCGTGTGTGTGTGTGTGTATATGTGTGTGTATGTGTTCCAAACTCTCAAATATATTGTGTAAGTCTGTTGGTTCACACCAATACCACATCTGCTTCCATTTAACCATCTACCCCTAACACACACACACACACACACACACACATGCACACACACACACACACTCACACACCCACTAAAAAGCTATCAGGAGATGTTTGCCATAAAGATAAATGATATACAAAATGTTGTACATACAGCCCAAGGCTCAGCTGTTAAGAATTCATGCTGCTCTTACAGAAGACCTAAGTTCTGTTCTGAGCACCCACCAATGTCAATTGGTTCACAATTGTTGTTACTCCAGTTCCAGAGCATCAGATGTCATTTGGTCTCCATAAACACAGGAATACCCAGTGCCAGAGAGCCTTATGCCAACATGGCATACAAATTAGAGTTATCTGAATGGATTTCCTACAACTGAGAAAATAAGAGCCAGCTGTAAGGCACTTTTTAAATTAGTGATTGATAGGGAAGGGCCCAACCCATTGAGGATGGTACCATCCTTGGGCTCGTGGTCCTGGCTTCTGTAAGAAAGCATGTTGAGCATGCCATGGGAAGCAAGCCAGGAAGCAGCATCCCTCCATGGCCTCTGCATTATCTTCTGCCTCCAGAATTCTGCTCTTTTTGAGTTCCTCTTCTTATTTCTTCTGATGATGAAAGATATGAAAGTATAAACCAAATAAACCTTTTCCTCTGCAACTTACTCCTTATTCATGGTGTTTCATAGAAGTTCTAAGACACACATATACTCATAAATAAAATTAAAACTAAAAGTAAAATCTTTAATATATTTTTGTATATAAAGTATGCATATACATGTGACCATATCATGTGACAATAACTGTTGACGCTATTTCTGTTTTTCTTTCCCCCCAAATACGTACAACCAGAATTTATCATTACTCCATTTTATTTCCTTGGACCAATATTCTGAGGAATAGGGACATTTCTAATTAACACCAAAGTTAAGAAACAAAGGTACAAAGAAGTTGTTGGACTCTTCAAGATCACTTAGTAACTGAAACAGAGAAGACATGAAGACCCACTGAGCTTCCGTTAAGCATCTTCCACATCTCCTGTTGTAGGGAGCAGGCCAAACCACTTTGTCCTGAGTACTCCCATTATGACTTCAGACTCCATTTTCCCTGCAGAGTGAAAACGAGTTCAGATTTCCAATCACTGGGGGAGCTGAGATGTTTCCAATGGCTGACCAACCCTTCCGTAAACCATAGAAATGGTCATTATTCATCTTTAGTTTTTAGAAACATTATGGCTATTCCTAAAAACTGAAGGAACAAATGAATCTGATTGGGTGAACTGAAAAACTTGCTGTATATATCAATTGACAATGATGGAACATTCAAAGAAGTCCCTAATCTCTAAATCCTAATTGGTGAGAATTTTAACTATAACTTGGCAAAACAAATTTGTACTTTCTGTGTTTATAAATGCAGCTTCTGCCCCTGCTAGGGACTATCAGGAGAAACAAGGCTCCCGAGTCTTATCCTGCAGCCCCAGTCCATCAGTGTCCCACTTATATGGTGAAGTTTTAAAGTCTTTGGAAACTGTAAGTGCTATCTCTCTCCTTCCTCATGATGCCTAACAGGATGACAGTAACACTGTCATCATCTTTACAGCACTTCTGCCAAACTCCTACCAGAACAAAACTATTGAAAATGTGTTTGTTCCATTTTTGACTTGGTACCTGTGCTTATTTAACTTACATAGTTGCTACTTATGATTATCTCAGATGTTCAAGCAACACAGAACATTGCAGACCCTTTTGATCAGTGAATTTTTCATCTGGAGGGAAGGGGAAGAAGAGTCTACAAGGGTTTGGTCACTGCTGACCCTTCCACGGTGCAGCCGAGCAAGAAGACATAGCTGCTCTTGTGACCGAGTCTTCAAGAGAAACCAACCTAGGTTTGCAGTTATGGTGTTCTAGCCTGGAAGCACAAAGGTAAACAACTCTAATAGCAAATCTTAATTCAAGTTATTTCAGCTGCTGACTGCTCTCATGATCCCCTCTGTATGCGAGTGATTTAACAGAAGAGAAATGGAAATGTTGAGGAAAAAGTCAAAACAGCAGTGAGAAATAATATTTCCCGGCGTTTTTGGTTAAGTAAAGTGAGTAGATAAACACAAAATCCCGCAACAGTTTGAGTGTGTACAGCTTTTGATTAGCTCTAGGATGCAGAGGCCTGGCGTCAGTGCAAATGGGAGGATGGAGAAACACAAACAGGTTAAGGTGGCAGCAATGCAGGATGTGGTGCTTTTCTCACCAACTCCTGACTTCCAATGTGGACAAATGTAGAGTTAATGATCAATATAAAAAGGATAGTTGTGTGCTCTAGATGCTGAAGGCTAAGACCATTGATGAAGTGTTTAGCGAAGTAGACTTGGCATGTAGTAAGGACAAACTCTCCAGTTTGGGAGCACCCGTCTTCTTATGTTCTCACATGGCAAGGGAAGAGACCATATCTGTCATGTTTGTCAGTATAGAGACCTTAATCCCATGATTAACATTCAACTCTATCACTGAATCACCTCACCCTTTCAACACAGGAGGAGGATAGAATACAAAGGAGTCTTTTGAGAGCAACTAAAGACCCGGCCTATCCAGAATAGCCATTGTACACTCTACAGTGATAAGAATATCTTTGATATAACAGTATCTTCACAGGGAAACATTTTCAACAACTATATAAATAATATTTATTCAAAGAAAAGTGACTAGACCAGACATATGAATGAGTGAGGCTCAGTGCAGCCTGGGGAAGAAGAATGGCAGGAGGCCTAATACTCTATGTGACCTGAGCTCTCCTCCTACTGATGGGAGGCTCTAGAGAAATACACCGTTTTACAACCAAAGATCCTAATATAATTGGCTACATAATAAATAACTGAGTAACTGGCCCATTAAGGTATTTAAGCTTTGTATTATAACTAAAGAGTTTGTATGAGGATAAAAGTTCAAGCAGAAAGCTAAATTAGATAAAGTCTATGGTCCCTTTAAAAATTTTGAAACTACTAAAGAAATTACTCAGAAATTTTGAGATTTTAACTTATCCCCCTAGTTAAGGAATGAATTGTAGATATCACCCTGTAAATGTTTTGTAGAGTTGGTCACTTCCTGAGTGTCAGCCCTTGTAAAATATCAGACCTTGGTCCAGATCTCTGAAGGGAGATATAATTGTCCTTTCTCCAAGTACATAGTTCATCAGTTAATCATTTTTTGTGCCATACAAGTACAAATAATGTAGGCAATAATATCATTCATATTTTTACTGTTTTTAATAAAACAATATGTTTTTATCTAAAAATGAAAGGCAGAAGTACATTTTGTGAAATAGATTTAGTGGTGGTAGAGGAAAAGGTAAGCACAAGGATCTGACAGAAAGATGTCACAAAGCTCCTGTGCTTCTTGTTCCTGTATTGGAATAAGTGGCCCGGGTTTCAGCAACTACCCCAGCAAAACACAGCCATTTATTTTACCAATGTCTTCAGTGGCCAAAACATCAAGGAGGTGCATCTTGTAGAGGAAAGGATTCCAGCAGCTTCAGGTATGATGGTAATCTAAGCAATTGCCTATGATGACTATTTCTTGTTTGGTACTGTGTTTCTTTTAGTATATGTCTAAGTATTAGTTCTGGGGAAGGTAGAAGACATTATCTCTCTTCTCATTCTCTGTAACACTTAATTATTTTATATTTCTAAGGTCAAGTCTACTTTCTTTATCTCCAAGAACTTGTGGACTGTCTCAAAATCTTTTATGTACTGTTTACAAAGAACAATATAAAATATGGAACCCAATTTCAGAAACTCATTTGAAGGGCTACAATAAGTCTGGTGATAGCGTCTATCACTTTTCTCCTGAAAGAAGTATCCTGTTTTCTGAAATAGATATCTCTTATATTGCAAGTAAACAGACAAAGCATTTTGTCACTGTCAAATAATATATTCTTAGTCAGGTGACAGTAAAATTCTGAAGTGCATCCTAGATCTCAGAAACCTTAAGTTGGATAAGTTAACCAAGGTGCCTAAATCACAGACTGTAATATTTTTAATGAAATAAAAATCCATCCCAGAAATTGCTTCCAGGGATAAGTGGGATAAGTGCATACCCTCATTCTTAGAGTCTTTACACTATCATTTGAGTAGAATATTGTAGGAGGAGAGAGTCACTAGTTAGTTCCCGGCCACCCAGAACTGAAATAATCACACAGAAACTGTATTAATTAAGACACTGCTTGGCCCATTAGCTCTAGCTTCTTTTTGGTTAACTCTTACATATTAATTTAACCTAATTCTATTAATCTGTGTATCACCACATGGCAGTGGTTTACCAGCAAAGTTTTAGCATGCCTGACTCTGGCGGTGGCTCCATGGCTTCTCTCTGACTCTGCCCTTCTTACTCCCAGCATTCATTGTAGTTTTTCCTGCCTAGCTAAGTTCTGCCCTGCTATAGGCTCAAAGCAGTTCTATATTCATTAATGGTAATTACAGCACACAGAGGGGACTCCCACATCAGAATATGACTTATCTAGTGTGTTTTTAAAGATTGTTTTTACCTAATTTGTCTCAAAATTCACATTATGCTTTGTATAAAATTTAGTGGTGCACTAAAATATGTAAAATGCGGCAAACTAGATTCATAGATCAACTTTATCTGCAATATATTATTTTTCCTATGATATTCTGTAACAAGTTATGATGTACTGTACTATAAATTTCAGTATGAGATAGAGGAGATTACAGGTCAAAAATGGAGCAGAAATACTTAAATACGTGTACTTGCTTGGCTGTTTACTCTGTAAATGTAATCACAGAAAGGAGGAAATGACTATGTGAAGGTGATAAAGGTGTGATTAAAAAGGCTTCTGGAAGAGGAGGCATTTATTTATGTAGAGACATGAAAGCAGCATTGCATTCAGAGAAAAGTAGCATGGACAATAGAAAAAGAAATATGAAGTAACAATGAAGGTGAATAATGGTGTGGGAGGTCCTTCTGTCTATGTGTTGCTTTCATTGGTTAATGAATAAAGAACTGACTTGGCCTATAGCATGGGAGTAGGAAGGTATAGTTAGGGAGAATCCATGGAACCACAGGAGACAGATGCTGGGAATTTTACCCGGTAAGCCACAGCCTTGTGGTGATACACAGATTAATAGAAATGGGTTAAATTAATATGTAAGAGTTAGCCAATAAGAAGCTAGAGCTAATGGGCTAAATGGTGATTTAATTAATACAGCTTTTGTTTGGTATAGGAGAGTCCTTCTGTATTTCTGTTGCTTTCATTGGTTGAATAAAGAGACTGTCTTGGCTTTTTGATGGGCGGCCCTTAGGTGGGCGAAGTAGACAGAACAGAATTCTGGGTTAGGGAAGTCTCAGGGAGAGCTGCCATGAAGCCGCCAGGGTCATACATGCTGAATATTCCTGGTAAGCCCACTGCCTTGTGGTGACTTACAAACTATTAAACATGGGCTGTAAGAGTTAGCCAATAGAGGCTAGAACTAATAGCCAGGCAGTGTGTTAAATGAATCCAGTTTGTGTGTAATTATTCCGGGTATAAGCTAGCCAGGGCCAAAAGCAGGCCCACGGCTGGGAGCTTCGACTTTCTCCTGTGGCAAAGGATTTTCTTGAAAGCTATTTGGAGTCTCTTGCAGGGGAGAAGGCTAGTGGGAGCTGGGAACACAGTCTGCCTCTTACTACACCTGTGTGATTATTTCGGGTCTAAGATAGCTGGGTGGCCAGGAACCAACAAATGGGCCTTCGCCAACAGAATCCTAGGCCTTGAACATCATTTCAATTAAGTTTCCCTCTGGCATGGTAAATTATTGCTAGTTTATTATTAAAGGCAGTTTCAATGTATGGTCATGTGGTTTGACCCACAAGTCTTCAACTGCTTTCTGGTTCAAAACAATAGACACTTAATAGCAAATAGCCTTCAGATCCTTACTTTTTTTTTCATCCCAAGCTGGCAATTTTCTTTTACTAATACCCTATCTCAAGTTAGAGCCAAGGTTCTCATTCATTCACATGATCACAAAGATAAGTGCATATTGGCTTGATTATTCTGACTCCCTGAAGTAATGCTAGACACAGTGCCCCAAATCACACAGCAATGGCACTGAAAGGTAAAAACTTAATACGCCTGTGAAATTTAGAGGTGATTAACTAGGAAGTTAATTGGAGCAGATCATTAGGTTTGGAACTTATTATTAAATCCTGGTGGCCTGAGAGAGGGAAAAGGAAATATCCATGTGTGTTCTGCAGTGATGTAAGACTGCACTATGGACTTCTCTTCAGAGTCACAGCCATGTCTGGGATTAGCTTCCAGATTCGAACCTGTAAACGTAATGGACTTCTTTTCAGATAAAGTGCACCCAATTTGGCTAGTAGGTTACAGTAATAAAAACACACAGTGAACAAAACCCTGCCACATTGCTAAGTGATGATGCTAAGGGAATTAGATAAGAGATTTTTCTTCTTCCCATTCATAGTCAACAGATACCTGCATTCACATTTCACTGTAGTAGTGTTCTCGGTAGCCCAGAAAAGAAAGCAATCCATGTGTGCATCCACTAATAAGTGAATGTAAATACTGTGGTATGTATACACTATGAAATACTACTCACCATGCAAGGAGGACAGTCCTGTCATTTGCATCATCATGGTGCAAATGGAGAAATACGTCAGGCACACACAGGGGAGAGTCACATGCTCTCACTTTTATGCAGGACCTAAGAGGTTGGCCTCAATGAAGTAGGATGGTTATTATTAATGTGTTGTGGTATGTAGGGAGAAGTGATGGTTGAAATCAGGATCTAAGTTATAATAATATAGAATTCAAACTTATTGGTGTGCTCTTGCAGATAAATTGATAAGCATTAACAAATCAAGAAGTTAGAATAAATGAATTTGAAAGTTTTCACCATAAAGAAGTGACAGCTGTTCAAGGAGAAATATTTGGGATCCCATTTAAACAGTATACAGTGAGTTTCATAGCATTGCATTTCCTGGGACCAGTCCTAATCTCATTTATTTTGCTGTGACAAATACTCTGCCAATAGTGGCACAGAGGAGGAAAGGGTTGCTATTCATCAGTTTTGAGAGTCATGGATGCAAGGTCTTCAGACAAAATGTCATACCATGTACAGAGTAAAGTGCAGAGAGAAACTAGTGCACCCATGCCACCTGCTTCTTTGTTTGCCCACCTTTCTTCCTGTTTATACAGCTCCAGGGCCTAGAGAATTATCCTATCCAAAATGAGATGGGTCAAGAAAAAAATCAAGAAAATTCCTCACACTTGCCCACAACCAATACTATCTAGAAAGTTTTTCAATTGATACTCTATTTTCAAATATGTTGTTTCAAATTAACATTTAGAAACACATGTATAGTATGCTTTAACAAAATTCATCTCAAATCTGCATCAATATGTAATTTACAAAATTTACAAAAGTCCAATCCAAAGCAAAATATTAAAAACTAGTAGTTGCTTTTTAAAAGTAGATTCAATTATCCATCTTTTATTTTTCAAATCTATATCCTCTTTTTTTCTTTTCTTAGTAGATTCAAAGATATATCTGTTTGTTTTTGTTTCTGTTTTTAGAGACAGAGTTTCTCTGTAACTTTGGTGCCTGTCCTGGAACTAGCTCTGGTAGTCCAGGCTGGCCTTGAACTCACCATTTTATCATATCTATATTATCCCTTTTTTCTTTTCAGAGTAGATTCAATAATCTAACCTTTTATTGTATTATAAGTATATCCCCTATTTTTCTTTTCAAAGCAAGAATCTTAAATTTACTTTCCTTTGTTTAGTTTTTTTTCCCTTGACCATTACCAATAACAACTTGTAACCAATACCCTGAAACATTGAAAAATATCCATAACTCATTGAATGACCAAAAACTATCCATCCCACCTCTTGGGAATGTAGGTACTGTATTCTTAAATTTTCCTGCTGTCTGGGGTGATGGAATTTTTAGGGGATCATGAAAAGTAGCAAAAAATGGGTTAGTTGTCAAGTCCTGGGAGAAGTAGCTCTATCATATTTTGTTCAGTCTTTACACAATTGGAAAGTACAGGGTTGGTTTCAAGTCCTGACTAGATTAGTCTGTTAGACTGGATCATCTTAGCTAGTCACCTTGAAATTGTTCTGAGCAGTTTGTGGTCCAAAGCCAATCTTTAACTGGTATTTTTTAGCTTAGTGGTGTTATCATAGTCCTGGAAGAATCATCATGTGGAGCCCGTTCCTCTTTTTGGAGACTTCAAAGGTTGCTATTAGGCATGTTCAGGGTTCACTGTGGAAAACTGATAAAGATTCAAACCCAAAATCACGTTCAGAAAGGTAGAAGAAATATTTTTTTAGAATGTTAGCATTCTGTATGACCATTAATATCATGACAAAAGTTATATATATATATATATATATATATATATATATATATTCTTATAAATGTTTGACCTGAATAAAAGCTGTTAATGAGTCAGTATAAAACCAAAAATTATTAGTTTAGTAGCAATAAAATAGTCCTTAATCTTTTTTCTTTCTTCTGTCCCATATCAAGTGGCTTTTCTGACATGAGACAGAGATTTTGGATTTCACTTTAATAAGGATGCTTGGGCTTAGAGAAGAAGAGAGTCACACTCCAACTCCAAAGACAGCTTTGATTTTTAATTAGACTGGAGCCACAAAAAGGCCATTTGCATTATATGTTTGTAGAGAACAGCAGAAACAAACATTTGGAATATTTATAAAATTTTACACTGTTGGATGTATGATATAAAAATTGGCCAAATTACTCCTTTTCTTGGGATACTTTTTCTGAATGATTTGCCCTTTTTTCCAGATGTCTCATTTGTCTAGTTGTCTTCAGATTACTCAGCTGAATACCATTATTCTCCTGAAAAGACAAAAACAAAATCCTTCCCATTCCTAATTTTAAGGAGATTCTCTTTGGCAAGCTATATATGATCAAATTAAAAGCATTCACTACTTTTATAAGTTAGTTTAGATTAAACAACCACACTTTTTGATGAACTATCATCTCTTCTAATTAAGAGGTGTCTCTTGTTCAAATTAAATCTTTATCAATTTTGGAACGCCTGCTGCTCCCTCTGGACTGGTAAGTCAGTCCCAGCCCAGCCACCCAGGTGCCCCAGGAGGGGAGTAGAGATGCCCTCCAATCCCTGAAACTTTCTGGCCACTCAGGGGTCTCTCCCCTTCTACTGGCTTTTTTCCTTATCCAACTGAGCTTGCCACCAAGCATCCCCTTCCTTCTGAGGGCTGATTTGGGGTAGGAAAAACTGGTGGTAAGTGCTAGGCTGCAGGAGTTCCTTTGTTTGGAGTGGGGTGCCTCTTCCAAGCCCACCCTTTTGACTTGGCCAGCAAGCGGCCCTAATCCAGCACCTGCAGATCCATCCAGACTGGTAAGTCGGTCCCAGCCTGATCGCCCATGTGCCCTGGGAGGGGACTCGAGGCACCCTCCAATCCCTGAAACTTTCTGGCCATTCAGGGGGCTCTTCCCCTCTACTGGCTTTTTTCCTTATCCAACTCAGCTTGCCCCCAAGCACCCCTTTCCTTCTGCGGGGTCCTAGGTTCCCTGATCTCAGCCTACTTTGGGGCTGAAGCTCTGGGGAAAACTGGTGGTGAGTGCTAGGCTGCAGGAGTTCCTTTGTTCAGAGCAGGCTTCTACTTCCAAGCCTGCCCTTTTGACTTGGCCAGTGAGTGCCCCTGATTCAGTATGGGGGATCAATCCATACAGAAAGTGGCCCCTAACAAGTACCAGTTGATCCATCTGGAGGGGAAGAGATGGGCAGGCGCCAATCCAAGAATTCCTCCAACAACCTGAAAAGCAACATGATAACACCAGAGTTCAGCAATTATGCAACAGGAAGACCTGAGCAACCTAATCCAGAAGTAGAAGAAATCGACCTTAAACATTATATTATGAAAGTGATAGAGTCCATTAAAGAAGGTAAAAAAAATTCCTTTAAAGAAAGAGATGAGAAGACTAACAAAAAGAAGAAATGAATAAATACCTCAAAGATACCCTAGAAAACCAAGGAAAAGCAATCAAACAGGTAAAGAAAACAGTTCAAGACTTGAAAACTGAAATGGAGGCAATGAAGAAAACACAACCGAAAGATGGCTGGATATGGAAAAGCTGGATAAACAAACAGGAACTACAGAGACAAGTATAACCAACAGAATACAAGAGATGGAAGAAAGAATCTCAGACACTGAAGATACTATAGAGAAAATAAACTCACTGATCGAAGAAAACAACAAATCCAACAAATTTGTAACACAAAACATCCAGGAAATGTGGGACACCATGAAAAGACCAAACCTAAGAATAATAGGGGTAGAAGAAGGAGAAGAATTCCAGCTCAAAGGCCCAGAAAATATATTCAACAAAATTATAGAAGAAAACTTTCCCAACCTAAAGAAGGATATTCCTATGAAGATTCAAGAAGCTTACAGAACACCAAATAGGATGGATCAAAAACAAAAACAAAAACAAAAACAAACCATCCCCTCGCCATATAATAATCAAGGCACAAAAATATACAGAATATAGAAAGAATAGTAAGAGCTACAAAGGAAAAAGGTCAAGTAATATATAAAGGTAAACCTATCAGAATTACACCTGACTTCTCTATGGAGACCATGAAAGCCAGAAGGTCTTGGATAGATGTGCTGCAGACACGAAGAGACCATGGATGCAAGCCCAGACTACTCTACCCAGCAAAGCTTTCTTTCACTATCGATGGACAAACAAGACATTCCAGGATAAAAACAAATTTAAGAAATACATAGCCACAAACCCAGTCTTACAAAAAGTACTGGAAGGTAAACCACAACTAAAGGAAGCAAGCAACTCCCATAAAAGCACAGACATCTGAGAGCCCTCCACCAACAGAACTCAAAGAAAGGAAACACAGAAACCCTACAACCAAAAAAAAATAATAACCAGAGTTAACAACCACTGGTCTTTAATATTGCTTAATTTCAATGGACTCAATTCACCTATTAAAAGGCACAGTTTAAGAGAATGGATACTAAAACAAGATCCAACATTTTGCTGTTTACAAGAAACACACCTCAATCACAAAGACAGACATTATCTCAGAGTAAAAGGTTGGGAAAAGATTTTTCAATCAAATGGTCCTAAGAAACAAGCAGGTGTGGCTATACTAATATCTAACAAAATCGACTTCAAACTAAATTCAATCAGAAGAGCTGGAGATGGACACTTTATACTCAAACAGGGAAAATTCATCAAGATGAAGTCTCAATCTTGAATATCTATGCCCCTAATATAAAAGCACCCACATATGTAAAAGAAACATTACTAGAACTCAAAGCACACATCAAGCCCCACACACTAATTGTAGGAGATTTTAACAGTCCTCTCTCACCAATGGACAGGTCAACCAGACAGAAACTTAACAAAGAAATACTAGAACTAACAGATGTAATGAATCAAATGGACTTAACAGACATCTATAGAACATTCAACCCAAACAGGAAAAAGTATATCTTCTTCTCATCATCTCATGGAACCCTCTCAAAAATTCCTACATACTCGGAAACAAAACAAGCATCCACAGATAAAAAAAAGTTGGATGTCTTATTGGATCACCATGGACTAAAGTTAGAATTTACCGACAAT
>JAQHUG010000692.1:246001-257418 GCA_028555095.1 Dicrostonyx torquatus | reverse complement strand
AAACTGTATTCATTAAAACACTGCTTGGCCCAGTGTTTTAATTAGCTCTAGTTTCTTATTGGCTAATTCTTACATCTTGATTTAACCCATTTCTATTAATCTGTGTATTGCCACATGGCTGTGGCTTATCGGCAAGATTCTAACCAGTTTCCAGTCTCAGGCGGAGGATCTATGACTTCTCCCTGACTCTGTTTTTTTCCTCCCAGAATTCAGTTCCATCTTCCCTGCCTACCTAAGTTCTACCCTATCAACAAGCCCAGAGCAGTTTCTTTATTAACCAATGAAAACAACACAAAGACAAAAGGACTGCCTACAACAATCAAAGACATTCATTTTATTAACTGATGGGAACATTGTTATAATCTAGCAGTTTCATGTTACTACAATCATAGTTAAAATAATAACATTCCAATGCTAGTTGGGGCTTGGAATTTCATCCTCTCA
Organism: Dicrostonyx torquatus; assembly: GCA_028555095.1. Lineage (NCBI taxonomy): Eukaryota > Metazoa > Chordata > Mammalia > Rodentia > Cricetidae > Dicrostonyx > Dicrostonyx torquatus. Next base: position 256,974 of record JAQHUG010000692.1, on the reverse strand, counting down.
TGCAACTATGCTGATCAGGAAGATGGAAATATCTCTGGTCTTGGAGGTATGGAGAGGGAGGCTCTGTCTAACTCTTCCCCTCAGCAAACAGTTATTTACTGTCTCTGGGGATATGGTTCCAGAACCTCTTAGGATCCATCCCTTGCCTACATCCTGCTACTCATTCTCATAGTACCATTATGCTTTCTCACAGAAAATCCAGAAATCTCCCCTGCCTTGGGTTTGAAAGGGCAAGATGTCTAATGTTTATTTTGTCTCTCAGTCATGCCCTTTCTGTAGTTCAATTACAACAGCATACATTTTGATCTTTGTATCACCCCTAGCCTTCAAAAACCCACAAAATTATAAAATCACAAAATTCCTCATATTTGCTTGCCATTACATGTCTAATGTTCGCTTTCAAAGGCCCTTGTCATAGTATCATTTTATAATAAATCAGAGTGGTAAGAAAGTACAGCTGTTAATTGGCTTTAAAGGAGTCAGACACAAAGGGGTGAAGTAGTCCACTTGTCCACAACAGTGATATATAGTGAAGCAGAGGTGAAAGTCTAGATCTGGCAATATAAGACCACACTGTAGGGAATCTGAAGGCTGCTAAAGATCATTTGGGTAATTGAACTGAAGAGATGGCACATTAACCCTGAGAGATGAACAGGGCACCTTAGTTCTGCAGGTGGAGACTGTCAAGACTTTGACATTTTTGCCATTACTAAGATCTCTTGCCCGAGGTACCCAAGGGCTCTGCCTCTATTGGACACTCATGCAAATTACCCACTTAAAATGAAGCAGGAAACTTCCCCCTCATTTTCACAGGAAATTTGAAGAAATTTGAGTAGCACTGGGTGCATAATCAGAGCTTTAGCTGTCTAAGCAGCTAAGAGTCCTTCACAGCTGTAATGAATTTTTAATATTCTTTTGCCTTTGTTATTTGTCTGGCTTGTTCTATATTAGCAACTCTTTAGCCAACACTAGAGAGGCATGGTGAAAGTCCCATTCATTCTGGTAAATGTGCTCTCAGAGTGAGTCCAAGGGCTCTGTCATCATGCTGCTATGGTCCTCTACCTACCCTAAAAATTAAAAGGTCTTAACACCTATTTTCAGCAGAGAAATTAGGTCAAAGTAAAGCAGTGGTGAAATTGGGTTTTATCTTGAATCTCTGAAATAAAAAGTTTTAACAGCAATTTTCTCTTTAGTAAATTATGGTAATCAATGTATAAGACAATGGTATCAAAGGAGGTCGTAGTATAATTAGTAGTCTATAGATAGCAGGAAATAAGCACAGAAGTAAAAGTTATTAGGAAAATTAACTCGACAAAACCATATTTGCTTCATTTTGTCTCAAACCCTTGCTATTTATTGCTTAAAGCTTAGAGATGTGCAGTCATCGGGGCAGCTGTGTAGAACTTAGTAAACATGTCAATGTCCAGTGTCTAAAAGTAAGGTGAAAGTCTGACCCAGTTTTAAGGAGCTTGTTTCTAAGGACTGCTGTTGTGGGAGAGCATGTGGTGTATTAAATGAGAAAAGTTTTGGGGGGGGTATAGGTAGTTTAGGTTTGCTCAAGGAACAATCTCCATAGGCTTTGAGTTTGAAGTCTTGCACTTCTCTCAATTCTCTCTCTGCTACATATCTGCAGTCCAAAATGCAAGATTTTAGCTCCCTGTTCCTGCTGCCATGCCTGTGGCTTGATGCCATGCTTCCCTGAAAAGATGGACTCACCATTGGAACCATAAACTACAATAAGCTCTTTCATAAATGACTTTGTTTCATGATATTTTATCACACAAGGAAATTGACTAATGGGAGGATATCAGTCTTCTGGGTGGATGTGCTAGCCAGCATATTGACAGGGACACAATATAGACAGTAAGTGGTCAAGCGGTAAGGTATGGAATAAAGTTCTGGCTGGAACTGATGAATGAGCTAAAACTCTAAAGGTCAGGATAAAATTCCATTCCCATGTCTTCCTGCCCATTCCTTTATTATGACTCACATTTGATCCTGCCAAAATTGTTTTTTCTCACCCATCCTCTTCATCATCGCCATGCACCTATCATAGTTGGACTAGGCTATGCCCAGTACAGTATCATGATTTATAAAAGCCCAGGAACAGAAATTAGAGTTCAACCTGAAGGTCAAAAAATTAAAACAGCCAGTCACTGGGTCTTACCTCTGCCTCAATCTGAAATGCAGATGCTGCCACCAGGAATCTCAGAAGGAGATTGTGAGAGCTGTCTCCTCCCATTTTATCTTCCCCTCTAGTGCTGGGATTAAACGTGTGCTTCACTACCACTGGTTTCTATGACAAACTAGTGTGGCTACTAGGATTAAAGGTGTGTGTCACCACTGCCTGGTCTGTAAGGCTGAACAGTGTAGCTGTTTTACTCTCTGAACTTCAGAAAAGCTTTATTTATTAAAATACATATGAAATAGCACTATACAGTATCAGCAGGATTTCTGTCCCATTGGGACTTGGTCAACTTGAAGCATGTAGGTTCATTCTTTCTTTTATAAAACCTTTAAAAATAATAACATTTTCTCCAATGAGTATGAATATAATTAAGAGGATTTTCAATTGGAATGGAACTGCATAAAAAGAAGCTGGTTAAAAGAAACCAGCTATTGTAGAATAATGGAAATTACCTTGAAACGTAATCAGTGCTGTTAGGTACGGAAACTTCATGCAATTGACTTGTCCTTGCAACTCCCCAATGCACTCTAAAGGAGACTGGAAACATATTCTATTCCAGAGAAAGTGAAGGATTTCATCCCAACTACCAGTTTGGCTTTTACCTAAGAAGACTAACTACCCCCTTGGTATCATGACTGATCATCCCTGAGGACTTGTTTTAATCTACCAGGGCTGTGACAACTGCACAGAAACACTGTTCATTAATGTTGGGCTGTGCTTCGGGATGAAAACTGTGAACTGGTTCTCCATGTAGATGTACCATTCCTCTGTTAATGTCTGGGAGTCTGGATTGCTGGGTGTCCTCAGCAGGTATAGGTGGATCTTTCAGTCAGTCTTTTCCTGCCTGTTTTTCTTTAATATTGTCCTCTGTAAAAGGGAGATGTACAAGACCATATTCTAGAGTTTCTTAGGGTTTTTTTTTCACAAGATACCAATTAATGCCCTCTTCCTGTCTGTCATGGTGTATAAGAAATGATCTGTTTCCAATAGGGACATTGGGAAGGGTCAAGCTTGGTAACAATGCTTGGGATAAAACAATAATGGGTAAAATTACATCATTCTGAGGAAAGACACATGAATTAGGCCTTCAGCTGGGAGTTGAACAGTAAGAGTTGGGACTATGGAAGGAGTGGATAAAAGCCATTAAAAAAGTGTTTGTAACAAATGGGAGCAGCCTCCTGCAAATTCATGAGGTTCCCAACAGTGAAAATGGGAACAAATAAGAGTTACCAGGTTTAAGAAGAACTAAATGATAAAGTTACAATAATAATATTCTTTGATTACAGAATTGTGATATTGAAGTTATAATGAATCCACATTATCAAAAACAGATTCTCTCAAGAGTAATTCATTGCAAGTGGCAATTCAGGTGCCAACATAATAGTCTGACAATTGAAATGTGAATGAAAGATTTTAAAAACACAAGGAATTATCTTATTTTTAAAAGTAAAAAAATACATTAATTATTCCTCATTGCCTCTAAAGGATACTGTTGAATACAGAAGAAAGTGTTTTGCATCAGAGCAATCTGAGCACATCGTGGGAGTATTGGGAGGCCTAAGAACCTAGATAATTGCAAGAGCACCTTATGCTTGAGCATCTTTGAAGCTACTTGGGTTACAGCGCTTGCAAAGCCTGGGGACTATCGTGTTCTGTGTTAGTGCTGGGCAGCTGTATGTAGCTGGTCTGAACGTAAGATCCTGGAAGCATTTCTTGGCTAAATTATCTGATACTGACACATTACATATTGAACTGATTTCCCAGTAACTGCAGTTTATTTTGTTTGTGTGTGTGTCCAGGTTTCTGTATTTCTGTGCAAGTATATATATCTGCATGCATGTATTTGTGTATGTTTGTATGTATGTGTGTATCTAAGAGTATGTGTATATTTATAGATAGCTGTATTTGTGGTCAGAAGAGCTGTATTCCCTAGAGATGTAGTTACAGGTTGTTATGTGATTCCTGACTGACATGGGTGTTGGGACACCAACTCTGATCCTTCAGAAAGTCAGCGTGTGCTCTTCTATGCTAAGTCATCTCTCCACCTCAAAATGGTTAAAACTTGAGTGTTTGATTAGTTAAATATTGATTTGTGCATAAAACTAAACCCATATAAACCAGTCAATAATTTATATGCCATAACCATCACCCCAAAGTAACTGAGTTTCTGCCCATCTCCGGACAGCCTATTTTCTTATGTCAACTCCATGCTAGCTCTACATGTTTCAAAGCTTCCTTCTAAATATGGAGTTGATGAATGAAAGCCGAACAGGTATATCTAATAACCTAGGGACAAGACAGAGTACTCATCAGCACATTTTATATAAGAAATTGTTAAATGTTGAGTTGGAAGAGAGAAAAAGGCAAAAAATGGAAATAAGTTAAATTTCAGGATCTCAGGTACAAACTCTCTCTCTCTCTAGAAAACAAGTCTTTGGTATCTTAAAATTAAGGGCAGCTAATTCATTCCTCAGTTATTGACTGTTGCATAGATTGTTTATAAGTTCTCCAAGCTAATTATGTGTCTGCCACTTATTATGCAAATGAAAATTGTATTAAAAGAGAGAGAAAAGATAATGCCCAGCTTAGCAACTTGGAGTGGGAAAAAGATGAGAACAGTTTTTTTTCTAAGAACCCATCAAATCTGAGGGCTGTAGAGATGGTTCAGTAAGGAATCACTTGCTGATCTTGCAGATGACCTGAGGTCAGTTCCCAGAACCTATGTCAAGTAACTCTCCAAAGCCTGTGACTCCAGCTTTGTAGGATCTGATGTTTTCTTTTGACCACAATGAACAACTACAGGCAGATGCACATAAAAGCGTAGAGAAGTACACGTAATTATATACCTTTTTAAAACAAGAACTAAGCAAATCAAGGGTTTTGAGGAAAGAATCTTCATAAATCTGAAAATTGCTAAGAACAGTTTCATAAGGTTTCTATTTTTAAGTCAATGTCAGGCTGTATACGAAGTTGGTGTCTCAACAGTTTGTGAATTAAACTTACATTCACACTTTGATTGGCAGTTCTCATTTTGACTTTATATTGTATATACCGATTTTACTTAGGTGCGTACACCTGCCCTCCATTTCAGAAATGTCTGTATTCACATATATATCATGAAAGATAACCTCAGCACCTTGAGAAAGAATACACTGAGTCTGGAAGTTACTCTGTTTAGTTTTTTATTCAGTGTCTGTCCAGAACGCACTAAGGGAATTCTCATCAAATAAGTTATACAAAGCCAGACAGTGTGAGATAAATTACTACAAGTCACAGCTTGACTAGTTGCTCGGTAAACTTGAAATGCTATTGCCAACACTGTTGGGTTAGAGGAAGCCTGATACCACACAAGATTCACATAAAGTGAATATAAATACTTAAGAATATGGTGAGGTCTCTTCCATGAGTTCATGTATTTTCATATACTAAGTCAGGAAGTATATTACATTAAATCAAGCCATCAAAAAAGATCCTGAAAATTTGACACATAGTTTGTTTTCTGTGATAAAATACTGACAAGACACTTGGGGAGAAAATGATTTATTAACATTATGGAGGGAAGCCAGGGGAGAAGCTTAAGCAAGAAGCTGAAGGCAGAAGCTGATGCAGGGGCCATTGAGAAAAGCTGCTTAAGGTCTTTCTCTGCACCACTGACTTTTACTTTGACTTATCGTGTCTTATTTCTCCTGTTTGGTTGTTGTCTCCTGGAAGCCTGCATTTATCTTGGGGAAAAAAAAGAGGAGGTATATATCTGGGGGAGAGGAAATTAGGGGGACAAGGAGTTAAGGGAAGGGAACTGTGGTTAGGATGCATTGTATAAGAGAAGAACCTATTGTCAGTCAAAAGAATTTTGGATAAATAAAATTATACAGTATGAAGGGCTTGGGCATTCAGCATCTTTTTAAAAAAGATACTAATTTTTTATTTAAACTTGTTATTATATATCTATGTTTATGTCTGTTTGTGTATCTGGAATATATACTCAACATTACTGTTTTTCCTGTAGTACAATTCTAGTATTGAAACATGTGGTGGTCATACAACTTTTCTATCAACTTTCTCTTTATTACACAGTTAGTTCAGTTTTAATTTTTCACTCAAAAATACTAAGGATATTGTATGCATGCATAGACATGTGCACGGTATTTCACTTGCTTAGTTATTCTTAAAGGTGCATTGCCTACTGGGCAGTTGTGGCACAGGCCTTTAATCCCAGCACTAGGAGGCAGAGGCAGGAAGATCTCTGTGTGTTCAAGACTAGCCTGGTATACAGAGAGAGTTCCAGGACTGGCTCCATAACTGCTGAGAAACCTTGTCTTAAAAAATTAAAAAGAAGAAAAAAGGGGCCTTACCTCTGTTATTTGGTAAAACATTGACTTTCATGGATCTGGCTAATTGTTTCTCAAAGTCTTGCTTTGATTTTTACATATCCTGGGATGTTTCAGAATTGCCATAGTTCCATACCTCTGCCAGATGTCGTGACATTTTTCAGTTTTATCCATTTTAGTAATTGTGTAGAAATATATTGTGTCGCTTTAATATACATTACCATGATGATTTAGTTTCAGCTGCCTTTTTTGATTACATGCAACTTCTTTTACTAAGTATGTATATAAACCACTCACTCTAACATTACTTAATTGGATTGTTTTTTTATTTTAATCATGATACATTGCATTTTTATGTTTCCAGGTTTACTAATTTCCTCTGTGTGCAAGCAGCCTCATTTAACTCTTCTCATAATGTAAAAATACTGCTGTGAATTCTTAGCTTTAGGTTTTGCTGTGATGCTGAAATACATTTTTTTTTTAATTTGAAATGATCCATGATCAGGAACAATTATCTCACTTTATTCATTTGAAAGACTTCTAATAAAATACACCATAATGAAGCCTCTTACTTTTGCATTGTTTTGTTTTATGTTTTTCATTATTCATTGGGCTCTTGGGAGTCAATTATCATTTTAGAATAATTAAAACAATAAAAATGCATTACACAGATACTGCTCAAATTTCAATAGAGTTATGTGCTAACTATATATTGTAAAATGAAAAGCGCCCCCAAATTGAAAATGCATTTACTTTCCTTTTTCAACAAGAATCAGAGCTGAACCTAACCTTAGTCAACAGTGGGGTCAAGTGGAACACAGAAAAACAGCTCATGGATACACAGACACTGGCAATTTTGAATATGCTGGGGTCTAAAACACAGAGCAAAACATCCATACAACACTGGAAAGACATTCTACTGTGGGATACAGGTTGACTCTTTCTGTGAATACCTGGCACACCATCAGCTTCGGGACACTGCCCTGTCCAGAATCCAGAAGTTATTCCCAGTGGCCTCTCCTAACCTCAGAATTCAAGAGTGGCACTCATTTTCCCCGATTCCGGAGTCTGAATGTGTCCCACATTGACTCTCCAATATCATGTATTTCTTAATTGCATACAACTTGGTTATAAAATAATAAAAAACCTTAAATTTCCACCCTGATTTACTGAATGCAGCTCGCTTTTAGAGTACAATACTAGCTAGTATTTATAGCTAGACATCTATGCACATATCTGAAGCCTGGTCATTCCTAAAGCAATACACTTACTTGTGTGTAACTAATCATCTCATGTCATAAATCCTCTTCCTGGAAGCTTTTTTATATTATGTGTTTCAAGTACTCATGATCTTTGCTTTTATTTATTTTTCAATCAATTAATTAACTTGCTATTTGAAACAGCATCTTGTGTAGCCCAGTTCGGATTCAAAGTTGTGTGGATGAAACCAGCCTTGAACTCCTGAACCTCCCATCTCCATAAAGGGCTGGAATTACCAGGATATGTCAATACACTTATGACCGCCAACTTATTTGATCAATTTAAAAAAGTTCTTATTTACATTTATTTGTAAAGTATATCTCCTCTTGATGTGATGTTTTGTATTGACATTAATTTTCATTTAATACCTCATCATTTCAACACTTTCTGGCTAGCTAGTTTATAGTGAGAAATGATACACAATTTTATTTTTATGCTATTTGACTTCGAGTACTTCCTTAACGAACACTGAGTCTTTATCATTTTCACCCTCACTTTTCCACAAATATTCCCATGTCCCATTCCTCTCACTTCCAAATTCATGATCTCTTCTTCTTCCTTACAGTTACACAAACATGTGTATATGTATGTATGTATTAACATCTACTGAGCTCATTTAATGTTCTCATATATCTGAGTTTAAAGCAGACCACGCGGGATTGGAGAGTTTTTTAAGGAGACAGTCCCTGAAGAAAACTGATGTTCCCACTCAGCAGTGTTTGGCTTTCTTTATCTCTTTCATCATTCAATGCTTTATCTATGTCTAAATGACTTTGTGCAGGGACCTATGAAGTAGATATGTTAACTGCATTAAGTATAGATTTGAAACAGCTAAGAGAAGAATCCTTGGGGAGGCAGAAATTGATTAAGTACATAGTGACAAGCACCACAAGCAAAAGCAAGAAGAAAGAGCCAATAATCCAAGCTCTGTGGGGGAATATCACGTTATTATATGGGAAGTTCTGCATCCACTGGTCTGACACCATCAGATTCAACTATCAATGGATTCAACAAGTTTGCAACGTTAATTTGGCCTGAATGAGAGCAGGGAGATTTTCTCATCACTCTTAACTGCAGAATGCAGTGTACAAAAGCATCTGTGTGGTGTACGGGTAATAATGTACATGTGACTGAGGCACACAAGGGGACATGTACATGCAAGCACAGTATCTTTGTCTACAGAAATTTGAGTGTGCACTGGGCTTGCCCTTCTGGAGACAGACATTCCAGATTCAGAGTGGAAAGAGCATTTATGTTGCATGTATTGTTTGAAACTTTCCATCTCTACTTTGGTCATCCTTTGGTAATTGGAAGCTTTTGGTATTGTCTCCCTAACAAGTTCTCCTCTCCTTGCTCACAAAGCTACTACAGCTCCATGCATACCAGAGGACTGGATATCACTCTAGAGCTTTGTTCCAGGTTTTGTACACTGCTTTCGCTGTTAGCTTTTCACTATTCTCTTTTCTGTACTGCTTTAGTAGTGCAGATTTCATTGGTTTCTATCCCTTCAATTATATTCCTTCATTTTTAAAATTCTATGGCCTCAAATGGTTTTCTACCCCTCCCAAAAATCATCCTTCTTTTTCAGAAAAACACATTTTAACTTGATGCTTAAAGAACAAAGAACCATAGTTATTTAAAAAAAATCTTTCTAATAGCTACAACATCTGAAGCAGCCTGAAACATCGGTTAACCCCGTCACGCACTGAGGCAACTGTCTTAGGGCTTAGTGCCTATATCGGTTACTGTTACGTTTCTTATGATAAAATACCACGAAAAAAGCAGCTTAGGGAAGAAACAGTCTATTCTGTCTTACACTTTCAATAGCGGTGGGTCCTGCATGGTCAGGTTGCCTAGCAGTTGGAGCCCTGAAAATGCCTGGCAATCAGGAAACACACTGATCACCTTTATGTACATGAAGAAGCCAGAAAGAACAGGAATGGAACAGGGTATAAAACTGCAAAACACGACCTAGTGACATCCTTCATCAAAGCTCCACCTCCCAGACATCACCACTAGCTGGGGATTAAGAGTTCAAATACCCAGTCTGTAGGGGGATTTCACACTCAGACCACAAGAGGGTGTCCTTCTTACATGAAAAAGAGAACTTAAAGCCATTCCAATCTGCAATTCTTGCCCCATTGAATGCCAGAATCTTCATAGGGCAGAATGGTTTTCAGTTCAGTTATGTGCATAGCATTTTATACTGACTTTTCATGATGGCTCAGTCATTTCATCCTCACTGGGTGATTATTCCTTTAGAACTCAAATAATTTTGTGATGCTCTCTGAAAATAATACTACTAGTGGAAAAGAAAAAAGAACTTGCAACTTGTTATTAGCTCATGACTTATTTTTCTTGTCATAATTCTGTATTTTTATAAGCCAAAAAAAATACAAGAGGCAAGTCCTGATGTCTTTCTCTCTTTCTCTCTCTGTCTCTCTCTGTCTCTGTCTGTCTCTGTCTCTGTCTCTGTCTCTCTCTCTCTCTCAGAAGGAACCTTTGCCAGCAAAGGAGCAGCAGTTTTTGTCAAATCTGAAGAGCAGGTTTAGTACTAAGTAGTGACAGGATGCTAGGATTTATTACTGCTGGCTTTGTCCTAAATTTTCTCACAGTGAAGAGTTGTCATGATTTGAGAGCTGAGGAAATGTGTCTCTTTCAGGATACATTTTGATAGAATGCAGACCCTCAGCACTTTGATCCTGATAATTCTGCAAACAATGCAGGAAATAAAGAACTACTCAAAGCTGTTGTTCATAAAATAGTCCCATAGAGTTCTAAGCATAGAGCATAGATTAATGCTCATTTAACTTTGATATGTAAGACTAGAAAGAGTTGCTTTAAGTTTGATATGGAACAATTGATTATATTGCTTACTGTCATTTAATTCATGGACTATGTTCTTGTACATGCCATATATTATCAAAATTCTGATCCCACTCAAGTACATAAAAGTAGTTATATAATAATAGAAAAACAAAAATTAATAGAAAAAGCATAAAATAAAATGGCAATTTTGTCAGTTTCATTATTTTTGTACAGAAAACCCATGACTTAGTCCAGAAATGTCCTGGCTATATTCTAAATGCAACTAAGAGTTGTAAACACAAAAGTAAGCAAGCTATAAATATTGTTTTCTTTTTTTCCTTTTTTTGTTGTTAAAAGAAAAATTTACATTTACTCCCCTTGTCCCTCCC
>JAQHUG010000692.1:234709-244710 GCA_028555095.1 Dicrostonyx torquatus | reverse complement strand
TCAGGAGCTTGGTGCTGAATGCTGTGGGAACAGACAAGAAATGATATTTTGCCTGATCTTTGATGAATATTTGCATAAACAAAAAGATAGTATACAAAATGGGATTATTTACTTTTTCTGAACTACTTAGATGAATTGCCACTTTCTGTTGAAAGTGCTCCCTATCCATTGACCCAATCATATTTCTGTACTGTCTATCTATCAATAAAGGCAGAAATAAAATGCTACCATCTACAGCACATTCCTTCACTGAGTACATGTTGTTTTCTGTACTTTCTTTGATCTTTCCATAGGACGTTTTCAGTAGTATGCAAGATCATTCATATGCATCTGCTCATTGAGGAGAATTTGAGCCCTGCTTTTATACAACTTGCAGTCCATAATGTGGCTCTCCTGTAGAACAAACTGTATAACACTTGCTCTAAACTCGGAGTCTAAATTCTCAGTTTTTATTAGCTACAGAGATGTTTAACATTCTTCTCCAGCAGTAAAAATGAATCCTACCAATTTCCCTCAGAGGACACAAGTTCAGGACCTAGTATCCATGTAGGGTAGCTCCCAAGCATCAATTTCAGGAAATCCAATGCCTTCTTTTGTCATTCATGGGCATCTGTGTACACATGGCATACACCCATATGGGTAAACACATACATCAGAATAAAAATAAATTACAGAAAAAGAGAGAGAAGATTCTTAACCACTATAATAAGAAAACCATGAGAGTTGACTTCACATGTTTAGAATCAAATCTATGACATAACTATAGAACAGTTCTGCCCTATATAACAATTTTCTATAAAATGGAATTGTTAGTATAACAAATAGGTACGCAGAGATCTGTGAAATTTAAACTTTTCTGCAGTGGCACATAGACTTCATGAAAAAAGTATGTGTATTTTATTAAATATAATATGAGATGAAAATATCTAAGATAAAATAGGAATTCATCTTAAAATCAAGAAATAAATGGAGCTAGATGTAACTGAATGTTTCTCTCAAACCCACCAGTTCCCAAATAGCCACTCTGAGGCTTAATATTAATTAATTAGTTATTAATTAATTAATAAAATTGTTTGACCTATTTACTAAGGTTATTATTAATTAGCTTTTACAACTTAGATTAACCTATTTCTATTAGTCTATATATTACACAAGGCTCATGGCTTGCTACCTCATATCTTGCTTCTTTGGTGACAGCTGGCATCTCCCACAACTCCACTTTCTCCCTTTATCTTTGCTTGAACTTCCCATCTGACTATATTCTGCCTGACTATTGACCAAATCAGATTCTTTATTAACCAATGGTAATAAAAACCATATTTACAACACTTAGGAGAACATCCCACATCATCTCCACTTTTCTGTCTAAATAAAAAGAAAGGTTTCAACTTTAATATTGTAAAATTACATATAACAAAATGGTTATCAAGCAAGAATTAGAGTTACAACATTTTCTCTATTTGTATTTGACAAAACTACTCTATCATCTATCCTATCTTTATGAATCTAAATTTAATATCTAATTTAACTTTCATAATAATGAAGGATAAGATAATTATTACCAACTCATCTTCAAATCCATTGAAGACTCCAGAAGGATATAATATTACCTGAGTAAACAGGAAGTACATTATAAGCTACTTCAAAAATTCTAGAAGTGACAGAAATATCTAGTGTGTGGAAGAGAAACACTCAGTTTCACTAAGATTAATTTGGTACACAATTCTGACAGTGGGAGGTCCTTCTCCATGGATACTGGCAAGTGGACTGCATCCTTGCTACTGATGCAATGCTGTACTTGCTAATTATCTTCTAAAATTCCAGAGACATGGATGTTCTAAGAAATATGGTGTGACTTTGACTTGCCTCTTTTTAGTGTAACCTTCAGTGTAATATTTACTGTCAAGTTTACATCTATGTAACCATGGCATTTCTCTAGGGGAATGTTGAAAAACATGAAACCAGATTAGCTGCTTCAAAAGTTTCAGAAAAGATAAGTCACATGCAAGGATCATTGACCTGATGCCCTTTATTTTTTGCTTTGAGTCTCTGCAAGTTAAATTATTTGGGGGCTATCAGCATAATGATTCACTCATGACTTTTCTGAGAAAATTTTTTTCTGTATTCCCCTGAAAAAATCCTGAGTGTCCTCCACCTGCTTTCCGGGAATGAACCTTAGTTTGACCCTATTTGGGAGTCTTCTCTGTGTATTGGAGATTATCTGCCCCTATATAAATTCAGTAACAACATAGAACTGTATGAATTCAAGAAAAGATGACAAGGTTCAGCAAGATAAGAAAATTGGCAGCATATTATAGCATAAAACTTCTGTTACATTATACTTTGAGTTTCTTATAAAAATTTACAAAATAGAGGATCATATACAATAAGCCTTTATAAAGAATTCAGCAGTAAGAGCTAGAATGATTAGGATAACAGAACAGCATGTATCAGCGGTATAAGAATAATAGAGATGAATATAAGAAGTATAATGTATTAATATTTTTCATTCCTTTTTAGATTTATTTACATCAGGTTGCTGATATGTTACCTAATTTAGAAAGAAAAGAATTTTATTTCACAGATTCTTATAAGATTATAAATAAAAATATTACAAACATTGAATAACAAATACAATGGTTACTAAGCCTGAGAAAGTTCTCTGGCTTAGTCTAATTTTCAAGAAATATGATTAGCTATTGAAAGTTAATAATATGAGACAAAGATTGAGCAACCTCCAGGAGCAGGCAAGGCCTGAAGAAGGCATCAAGTAACCTCCAAAAGCACCAAGCAACTGAAACTGTGGCCCCATCTCTGCCTCAAAGCGCCATAACCTGAGCCTTGAACACACTGGAACCTGGATGAATGGTCACCAAAGACACAGACCCAACTACACCAACTGGAGAAAAACATGGGTAAACAACAAGGTAAGAACACAGTCAACAACACAAAGTGCAACATAACACCAAGAAAAGCAATTATCTCTACAACAGCAAGACTTGAACACACTGATACAGATGAAGCAGAAGAAAGACTTTAAAAATAACTTTAGAAAAATGATTGAGGCCCTTAAAAAGGAAATGAAAATTTTCCTCAAAGGAGTGGAGAAAAAGATGAACAAAAAGTTGTTTGAACTTTTTAACTTGAAAATTAGACTAAGCCACAGAACTTTCTCAGACTTAGTAAATATTGTATTTGTTATTCAAAAAATACCTTAAAGAAAACAAAGAAAAAGCAATTGAGCAGGTAAAATAAACAATTAAAGACTTGAAAGCCAAAATAGAGACAATAAAGAAAACACAGACAAGGGAATTCTGGAAGCAGAAAATACGGGTAAAAATCAGGAACCACAAATCCAAGTACAAAGTGTAGAATACAGGAGATGAAAAACACTGGAGTACTACACAGCTTTTAAAAAAATGGCATCTTGAAAATTGCAGGCAAATGAGTGGGTCTAGAAAAAAAAATACTGAGGGGCTGGAGAGATGGCTCAGAGGCTAAGAGCACTGGCTGCACTTCCAAGGGTCCTGAGTTCAATTCCCAGCAACCACTCTATACTTAATAAACAAATATATTTTAAAAAGAGAAAAAACATACTGAGTGGAAGATAAATATAATATATACTCATTCATAAGTGTCTTACAAGCATAAAGCAAAGAAAAACCAGCTTACAGTCTACAACTCCAGAGAATGTAGACAACAAAAATGATGCCGAAAGAGACATACATGGATCTACATGGGAATGAGAAAATGTCAAGATCTCCTGAGTAAATTGGGAGAGTGCAGGCACAAGAGAGGGTATAAATGGAGGATGAGGAAGGGAGGGTTGTGAGAAAAATATGTATAGCTCAATAAATACAGTAAAAAGTTAGCAATGTACTTCTCAAAGCTTGATGATTTTCCTGGACTTACTCAGATGTTATCTAAAATATCTTGAAATTGCAAAGAGCTCAGGCTGCCATATTAAAGCTTGCTTAAGCTAAAATGATGTGTGGAATTTTGGGGATAGGGATACAGGGTTGATAATAAAATCTATTCTATCTGTACTTAAACTGTAACACAGGCCATGCTAGAGAAGTATGCCCAGGACAAAATGATGTGATCTGTATCTCCTGAGAAATCAAGAATGTCCTTAAAATCTGTATAAAGAAAATTTCTGATTGCTAGTCAGTCAGATTTGCAAAGTCTCCCCTTCTGGGTATCTTACTCTACCTTCCCTTTACCTGATTTTTACATCCCCTGTAGAACCTGTTTACTGTTGAGGCTGGCCCAGAACATCACCATCACATCAGTTTGAGTAATGTTGCTTTGTGACTACATTAGGTTCAAGAATAGGAAAATACTAGACTTTGCATATGGCCTTCCAATTTTAACACTAGCTCAGCTTTTAGAGATTGTCATTTTGTGATGCATAGCAAGTATTCCTGGTGAGGTGAGCATGCCAATTAGTTTCTAAACCTTTATAGAAGTTTATTGAAGTTCTATCCCAGAATGGAAAGATTAATTGCCAAATTTTCAATAAACAACCCACAAAGTAATAAACTGAGAATATAACTACAGCATTTTAATTAAAATTAAGCAGCTCACTGAAAGTTACCTGTGTTATAGACACTAACTTGAGAGTTGCACAGATTCCAACTGACTATGAGATTGTTATCTCTTCAAAAGGACTGTCTAGTAGGTAGAAGAAGATATGCCATTTCAAAATAAAAACAGTAATAGTGAAAGTATGGAAATGTGCCCTTCTTGAAATATTAAAGGTTGTCTACTCTCTGCATCAGGAAAGGATCTGTAAAATGGAGGGAATATTATCTACTCTCTGGATCAGGAAAGGATCTGTAAAATAGAGGGAATATTATGAGCCAGGTAAATGAAAGGGTTTAAATGCAACATGTTTACAAAGGGATTTAATAAGCTTAGATCCTAGAACAAGCTAGTTCAAGTTTAGAGTTCATTTTGTTCAGATTCATTATTTTAAGTGCTGATGAAGCTACAGACCCAAGAAGCTATGAACCTCAACCAAATTTTAACAGCAGAGTATATGGATGGCAACCCAACAGTGTTCACAGATTAGTGAACTTTACAATACATAATTTTGCACCACTGAATTTAGAGGGAAGATACTAACAATGTTTGCAGCTCTTTATTTTCTTTATTAGCTATTCAAAACTCTGTATTTTTTTGTGTTCTCACTTATTCTGTGTAACAGCAAATTGATCTTGATAAATGAAAACACCTTTAACTTTAATAACAGTTACCATTGAAGAAAATAAATATTATAGTTCTACCCAGGTTGGTGGGAAAAATATTTATGTTAGTATAATTTGGTAAAATTTTATTCTTGATGGAAATGTGGTACATTTACACATTAGCATACTACTCAGTGGTAAAACACAATGACAGCTTGAATTTTGCATGAAATTGCATGGAATTAGAAAACACTATCCTGAGTTAGGTAAACCTGACCCAAAAGGCTGAATACGGTGTGTACTCACTCATAGCTGGATACTAGCTATAAAAATAAGGATATTTAGCCTATAGTTCATGATCCTAGACAAGCTAAGTAATAAGGTGATCCCTAAGAAAAACATATATAGTTCCACCTTGAACGTCGAACTAGACAAGATCGCCTGACAAAATTGGGAGCATGGGGGTGGGGGAAGAAAGGCAGGTGGAAGTGGAAGAGGTGAAAACTGGAGGTGTGAGGAAATCTTGAAGGAATGGGATAGTCGAGAAGGAGGAAGGACAGAGATGAAAGCAAGGAAAGAGATATTTTTGACTGAGGGAGTCATTACAGGGCTAACAAGAAATTTGGTTCTGGAGAAATTCCTAGGAATACACAAGATGACCCTAGCTAATACCCTAAGCAATAGAGGAGAGGATGCCCAAACAGGCCTTGCCCTGTAGTCAGATTGATGAATATCTTAAATGTCACCATAGAACCTACATCCAGAAACTGATGAAACAGGCAGAGACCTGCATCTGAGCACTGGACTGAGCTTCCAGAGTTCAGTTGAAGAGTGGGAGGAATGATAAATGAGCAAAGAGGTCAAGATCATGAGGGGTTCACCCACTGAAACAGTCAACCTGAGCTAATGGGAGCTCACCAACTCCAGCAGACTGGAAATGCACAAACATAACACCAAACTAGTCTCTCTGAATGTTGTTGACAGTTGCATGGCTGGTGCAGACTGAGGTGCCACTGACAGTGGCGCGGGGATTTATCGCTACTGCATGTACTAGCATTTTGGGAATCTACTCTCTTTGAATGGATACCTTGCTCATCATAGATATAGTAGGGAGGGCCTTGGAACTTCCTCAAAGGAATGTGCCTTACCCTCTCTGATGATTGGATGGGAGTGAGGGTGGGAGGGTATGTGGAGGGAATGGGAGGAGAAGAGGGAGTAGGAACTTGGATTGGTATGTTGATGAAAAAAGATAATCTGGTTTCTTCTAAAAAATAAATAAGGAGGGCTGGAGAGATGGCTCAGAGTTTAAGAGCATTGCCTGCTCTTCCAAAGGTCCTGAGTTCAATCCCCAGCAACCACATGGTGGCTCACAACCATCTGTATTGGGGTTTGGTGTCCTCTTCTGGCCTGCAGGCATACACACAAACAGAATATTGTATACATAATAAACAAACAAATAAAAACAAAAATAAAACACACACAGCATAGTGTTGCATACTTTAAAAAAATAAATAAGGAAAAAAAAAATTTCTTTTTCCAAGAGACCCTGTTACTATTAAAACCTGGTTCTTCATGCAGCTAAAAGAATTCACTTCACTTCATTCTAGATCATCCAGCATTAGCAATTATAGAAAGCGTTAAAATAGAAGCACTTGTAAATTCCCTATGCTTTTGCATGCATTTGCTCTGTGAACAGTTCCCACAGCTATAAGCAGGGAGAAATTGGCATATGCATCAGTTAAAATTTGGTTCAACAATCTGATCATAATTGGATTGTTCTTAGGAGCCAGCATGCTTCCCATCACATTGTTTGATTAGTGAACCCTCATTTTAGGTATCTCATTGAATACTGAATGTTGCATTTAGGAACGTCACAATTAGCTAAGTCCAAAGCCCTCTTGACGGCACGTGGCAAAACTTAAATTTTAAAAGTCAAAGTTAGAATCCACATATGAGAGGAAAGAAGCATGTAGTGTTTGTCCTTCTGAGTCTGCTACCTCACTTGAAATGACTGAGTTCTAGTTCCAGCCATTTACTTGCAAATTTTGTTTTATTTTCCCTTGCAAATTTTGTTTTATTTTCCCTTACACCCAAGTAAAATTCTATTATATATATCTACTATGTTCTCATTGCTCATTCATTACAACAAGTTTCATTGGAACATTACTCAATGTTGATAGATATTTAGGCTGTCTTTATTTTCTAGGTATTGTTAATAGAGCAGCAATGAATATGGATGAGTAGGTATCTCTGAAGCAGGTTATAGAGTCCCACAAACTTTTCATGAAGATACTAATATCCTATATCCTAGTCTGCATTGTTACCATTTGTTTTCCTAATCTTAGTCATTTTGAAGAGGGTAAAATACAATCTCAAAATATTTTAAATTTGCACTCCCTAATTGCTGAGCATATTGAGCATATATTGCACTGAATCTATCCATTTCTTGTGGTAGGATGGCCCTCTCTCATTTACTTCATTAAGCTTGTTCTGGTGTTTTTGTTGGTTTAAGGTTGTTGAGAATGGCAGTGTTTCACTGATTTCTTTTATGCCACATTTGCTATCAGTATATTGAAGAGCTATTGAGTTTTGTATTTTGATATTTTTTTGTTTTTTGTTTTTTGAGACAAGGTTGCTCTGTAGCTTTGGAGCCTGTCCTGGAACTAGCTCTTGTAGACCAGGGTGGCCTTGAACTCACAAAGA
Source organism: Dicrostonyx torquatus (assembly GCA_028555095.1). Taxonomy (NCBI): domain Eukaryota; kingdom Metazoa; phylum Chordata; class Mammalia; order Rodentia; family Cricetidae; genus Dicrostonyx; species Dicrostonyx torquatus. Next base: position 236,818 of record JAQHUG010000692.1, on the reverse strand, counting down.
TCCACCTGCCTCTGCCTCCAGAGTGCTGGGATTAAAGGTGTGAGCCACCACTGTCTGGCTATTTTGATTTTATATTCAGTCACTCAGTTGAAAGTGTGGGTCAGTCCTGGAAGTTTTCTGGTCGAGTTTTTGAATTTCGTGTAGACCTTAGTTTTAATTAGGCATTCTCTAAAAATAAAAAAGCATGATCATTTTTCTTTCCTACTTTTCCATTGTTTATATTCACTCTAGCAAGAAAGGGAAAGGAATAGAATCAAGAACTGGTTTGATTCAAGTGTTGCAAGTCTTTTATAGAACTGTGGTTAACTTTGGAAGCTGCAACACCGAAAGCTCATTTCCAGAATCTGTGAGGGCCAAGGAAGGTCGCCTGCTAGGCTTCTTTATGTGACTTGTCTCCTCAGACAGCAGCCATTCACAACTTATGCTATCAGAGAGAGAGGACTCAGGCATTACTAGAGTTTCCTTTAATACTCATGGATTTTTTGATACTCTCCAATTCCCTGTGTAAATCTTGGGGAAGATAATGGATGAGAGAAAGTTACAGAACATGAAGACTGTCACCATGACCAAATTCCCTTAATTGAACAGACTACATAAGCTTCATGGAAACTGATACAAACACTAAAATATATCCAATCATCTCTTCATATTTATGTGTCCAGATCTGTAAGTATTTGCCATGCATAATGTTTCAGGCAACAAGGACAGGGAGAAAGGGTATGATTATAGTAACTACAGAGTAACTATCTAAGTTACACATTGTTATGACTTTTTATTATAAAATTATGCTCTTTGAATTAATCAGTGCTATCGCATAAGTTTGGTATAGTTTTCATATTTATTAAATTGTGATTTTGATTAATTAATTATTTTTCTATGACTTTACTTTTACTTTAATTTCTCCCTGCAGGTGCTTTTAAAATATCTTACTGAAGTTGAATTCATCATGTAGACTAGGATTGTCTTGAATTTACAAGCTATTTTTCTCCATATTATTATACTTTGCATGTTAGAAATAAAGTTCAAACACTCAAGGCTAGAGGGATGGTTCAGGGGTTAAAGTCATGGATAGTTAATCACTTACGGGTTTGCTAAAAGTAACAGGAATAATCACAAGCTCTTGATAGACAAAAGAGTGCAACGGTGCTGCTATTGTTCAAAAAACGATATAAGAAGATCAATGCGTTGTGCTTTAGGAATAAAGATGATTCTCTGTGGCATTCTGGGGCTTCTGTCTGTAGCCTCCATTTCTTATTCTGCACATTCCAAAAGTATTGCATCTGACCTGTGCAATGCATCAAAGAAGTAGAAGCCAGAAACCAGCTTAATACATGACAGGGCACCATACTACAGGTTTGTCTAAAATATTTTTCTCCACATTGGTATTTTATGGGTAGTGCAAAAATTGACAACTGTCGATAAAAATCCCCAATTCAACTATGACAATTCAACTATGTAGCAAGGATTCTCATGATTAATAAGCTGAGTAACTGTGGTACTTTGATCTTGGTGTCTTGTATGCAGTTAGGGATAAAGCCACATGAGTAACAAGGATGAACCAGCATTCAAGGGAAAATATGACTGTTATAATATCTTCCAGGACATTTCTCCAGTACTCAAATGGAGCTCTTTTTTGTATAAAATACTATCCAATGAAATAAAAAGAGGTTGATGTGCCTTTCAGGTCTTCAGAAACAACAAGTAGAATAATATGTTTGAGCAACCCGAGTGGGTATAGATACTCAGAACACAGTTTGATCTTTACTTCAGTTATCCTAAAAGAGTTCATCAGTAAGTGGTGCAAGATGTCAATGTATGAGTAGCCAACAGTAGTTACTTTGATAGGAAATATAAAGGCTTGATTTTATTAACCACTTTTGTGTTTAACTGAGCATTGACTATATTGAAAACTTTTCTGAGCAATATAAGAATACCATCTTTTTTTGTGGTGCCCCCTAGGTGGTTGGCTGTATCAAGATGAAGCTGAATGTTTCTATCCCCACCACTGGCTGTCAGAAACTCATTGAATTAGAGAATGAATGCAAACTTTGTGCTCTCTATAATAAGTGCATGACCATGGAAGTAGCTGCTGAAGAGTGGAAGTGTGTG
>JAQHUG010000692.1:220141-233863 GCA_028555095.1 Dicrostonyx torquatus | reverse complement strand
GACAAATAACTTTCAGATCTGAAACAGCAGGATCTTCATGACACAGGACAATAACTGGATAGGCAAGAGTAGCCCCAGGGAGAGCCCATTACCAGTGGTGTAACAGAAGCCAGATGCCTCAAGCCAGACCAATAACTCATGGCAATAAACACTTGCGAGTAAAGATGGATAAACTAAAGAAAAAATACTGTGACTAAACTGGGCCACATACAGCTTCCATGACAAGATTCTCCTTTGTGTGTATATGTGTGTTGTTTTATTTATTTGTTTGGTTTGGGTTTTGGGTTTTCTTTTAAATTTGGTTTTGTTTTGGAGGGGTGATTGCAAGTGCAGAGGGCAGATGTGAGGGGACAGAGAGAAAGTGAGATAAGAATGCATAATGTGAACTACACAAAGAATTAATAAAAGTTAAAACGAGTAGCAAATAAATAATCACACCTCAAAATAAAAAATACTGTCTTATCCTCAACTAATTATATTTTCCATTCAACTGTGCAAAGTACGATTTTTGTGTAATGACATAGCACAAGATTAAAAAGAGTAGACTCTCACAAAAAGGTTACCATGTAGTAATTGTAGAAATGATTTGTCAGCTTTGAATCATGAGTGAATGACACTCTCAACACAATGTAGTTCAGTGTGAATAACTTATTATTGACTATTAATTGTATGCTTCAGGAAGTTGAAGAGGAAGTGGGATTTAGCTTTAGTTTCAAGCACTGACTGAACAGCAGTTCTACAAGTTTAGAGTAGACTTAAATAGGCTAAAGGAAGAAATAAGGGATTAATTGACCCTTAAATTGGAGCTAAAAGGAAAATATCATTCAGAAAGTTAATTCATCCATATTATACATGCAGTGAAATATGGCACTCAAAAGCACTAAGCTAAGAAAGTTCTATTCTGGGAAATTTGCATCAGTGATAGGCAGCTGTAGTGTTCCCTGGAGTGAGTCAAGGGAGAAACATTAGGGACAAAAAATGTATATGAAGAAAGGAAAGCACAGTATATAAACAAATTAAGGACAGATTATAAAGTCTCATGATAGGAAAGCTTCAGACAGTATTTTGTTTTCTGGTTTGTTGAAAAGTGAAGTATTAATCACTGTTAATATGACAGATATTTGCATTTAATCTTTAATCTTAGTTCTGTGTTAAGAAAACATCAAATCCATTTTTCTCCTGGAATTCTATGATAACTTTTTTATTAAAACAAAATCAGCAGGTAGGAGAGGTAGGAGTGCAAAGAAGAGGAGAGACATCTAGATAAGAAACATATCTACCATCAGATTTATTTTTGTGACACCATTTGATTGGAAAATCCCATTATGGAGAAAAATATTTTGTTTCTGGTCTCTACCTCTAATTTCAACTAGCTTTTTAAAAGACAAATGTCAAGTTATTAAAAAAATCAATTTCAATATTTTCCAAATGCCTCCAAAGGTAGAGTTCTGGCTCGGCATACAGATTATCACCTAAGATGCTATTGCCTTATTTCTGTTAGTGCATAATTTGCCCAACACAAAGGTTGCTTTCAGGATCAGTTATAGCAAACACTAATTCTAAGAATTAAAAATAGTTGCCTTTCATAGCTTTTTAGTTAGACTGTAAAAATTTGCCTTATAAATATAATTACAAATATAATGACACTTTAGTATACAACTTATTATGATAGACCTTGATTTTGAATAACCAAACATTTTTAAATTCATGTATTTAAAAATAAATATATAGCATTTTATTCTTATTCCTGTTGAACAATATATTTAAGTAAGGATAGCTTAATAAGAACTACTTTAAAATACAAATGTTTTAGCAACCACAATTAAAAACAACTATGCTTTGTAGAGTGACCAAGCTGTGAATGTTGAAATTCATTTAAAACTTTCTGCTGAATAAACTATTATGGTTTTGCATGTCCACAAAGAAAAGAGTTGTAAAACTCTAACACATAAACACATAAGGAGATAAAACCATCTGTTCCTCAGAAACTTGGGGACTTTGTACTTACCAGAAAAGAGGAGACACATTTTTTTAGTCTCTGTGGGTAACTTAATTACATAAACAGGGACTGTGGTTCCCCCACACTCTTTAACCCATGTGTACTAAGAATCTATTATTTTTCCAGGAAGTATCACATAAATAGAACATCTAATTGCCATTTATCTATTTTCAATTAGTGTTCATAGTCTTATATACAAGACAGGTGTTAAAATTAGTCATTGCTAACACATTAAAGTTGTCATACTGCAACCAGGTGGTGGTGGTAATCAACTTTCAGGTGTATCTCTGTGAGTTTGAGGCAAGCTTGGTCTACAAAGCAAGTTCCAGAGCAGTCAAGGCTACACAGAGACAGCTTTTCTCGAAAAATAAAACAAAAGAAAAACCAAACCAAAACAAAATTTTTAAAAAGCAAAAGATTATTATACTATATGGGTAAGAAAAAGAATAGGTCAAAATGAGGTGTTTCTAACACCACCTTCAGCAGAGAGAACAGGAAGAAAGGTTCAAAGAAAGGAAATGAGGTTTATGAACATGCAAGGACTTAACCAAAAGGCAGAAGTGACAGGAGAGGGGCTCTGATTTCACAGTGTGTGCCAGTTTCCCTGGTGCAAATTACCTCACTTAATCAGGTTGCTGGTTTTGATATGGGTGTTCTGATCATAATTATTTTATACTTAAGGTAACAACACGTAGAAATGGATAAATTTACCCAAAGGCATGTGGTTAGAAGGGGTGGCTGAATTTTGACAGTGCCAGAGCCTGGCTCCAGAGCATCTGACTACTACTGCGGATGAGAAGGGAAGGGCATCCCTGGCAGAGGTGATGTGTACAAGGCAGAGGCCGGGAATTTGATGCTGGAAAGATAAACAGCTCAGTATGGTGGGCCAGAGCCTGTGACAGGAGTTGTAGAACAAAGGCTTGAAGGAAGCATCAGATCCAGAAAACAGGGCAGGGGTGTGCTCTTTGTGTAGATGAAATAGGGAAATGAGACAACAACTTTTGCTAGAAACAGAAGGAAACCACAATTAAAAGAAAGAAAGGAAGGAAGGAAGGAAAAGAAAGAAAGAAAAAAAGAAAGAAAGAAAGAAAGAAAAGGGAAGTAATGTTGCCATTTGAGCAAAAGGAAACCATTAGAAAAGTGTTTTGAGCTATCAGAGTACTTGATGGCTTTGTTAAGTGATTAGATTTGTTAGAGAACTCTAGAATGGAGCAGGGATTTGCATCTTGCTGACCTTTGTCAACACTAGAAATAGAAAAGTTGTTGGGTGGTGGTGGTGCACACATTTAATCCCAGCTCTTGGGAGGCAGAGGCAGGTGAATCTCTGTGAGTTCAAGGGCATCCTGGTCTACAGAGTGAGTTCCATGACAGGTCCCAAAGTTACAGAGAAACCAAGACTTGAAACACCCCCGCCCCAAAAGTTAATTACTCAATCATTTTTACACTTGTTATCTGTCTTGGAAAAGTTGGAAGTAATCTTTGAATTTCTCTGTAACTACAAAGTCTATGAAAAATATTTACTATCATCAGAAATACATGAAAGAGAGAAAAGACGCTTTCCTTCAACTGTTGAGGAATCACAGAGCAGTAGGATCCCTTTATTAGACAAGAAATGTCCCTTCGTAACCTAACTCTGTGACATCATAGACATTTGCCCCAATCCCCTACCTCTGAGAATCACAGATTCTGCCTTCATCACCAACTCAGTGAAGTCACAGACATCACCATGCAGTCCCCCATCTCCGTGAACTCATAGACATCCGTTTCCATCTCTGTGAAGTCACAATTATTTGTTTCCATTCCCCAATCTCCATGAAGTCACAGATAACTGCCTTCATAACCATTTCAGTGAAGACATAGACCTCTGCTTCTCTCTACCATCGGTGTGAAGTCATAGACCTCTGTGTCCATCCCCCATCTCTGCGGAGTCATTGACTCTGCTTGAATCCCCTTCTCTGTGGAGTCACAGACACTTGTCTTCAGCCTCCCACCTCTGTTCATCTCTGTTTCATTTTCACCTCAGAGTCAAAATGCAGCAAACTGCTTTTCAGTGAGACACTTACTCTGTTTTGTAGACATTATCTCACCAATAGAAGTTCCAGTAGGTGAAATAGTCCAGGGAACAATTTATTCCTATCTTTAAAAGGTAAGGAGGTTAAATGAGTCATTTATGTAACTGAAAGGAGAGTTCAGCAGCCACAACAGGCTCTGTGTATAAGAGCATCTACCAAATGTCTTTCAGAAAGAGAGTAAGCTAAAGGTTATTGAAATTTTGTCAGCCGTGAGTTTTCAGACACATCATTAACTGGAAACTAGTAACTTGGAGATGAAAGGGCAATGAGCATGGTTTATTCTAGGTACACAGCATATGCTGACGTTACAGGTAAAAAACAAACAATTTTCTTACTTATTCTGTGTTGAGTTTTTTTATACCTGAGCGTCCGAGGTTTCAGAATATAGCTTTCCAGATAAAATTAAAATCAAGAGTGGGTTGTACTGTTTTCCAGGAACCAAAACCTCAGTGATGTAGCCAAGACCAGCAGATGCAGGCAGGGACCATGGCTCAGGGGCCTTTCAGCAGATCCCTGCTGTACTCATTTGTGTGCACAGAGCAAGAATAAATAGCAAGATTCTCTGTTTCCTTGAGAAAAATACCAAATATACTAAAAGTATAAAAATGATGTATTATTTCATCATTTTTGATGACATTTCCAGACAGGTCTTTTGATTAGTCTCCTAGGAAAATTTAACTCTTTCATATTATTAAAACTAATTACCACTTCTTTTTTAAGGAGTAAAGGGAAGAAAACTAGACAAAATAATCTTTTTATTCTATATGGATGCACATCTTCCTAGACCGAGATGGAGTGGGGAGGGCCTTGGGCTTCCCATAGGGCAGGGTATCCTGCCCCATCTTAAGGAAGCAGGGGGAGGNGGCAGGGTATCCTGCCCCATCTTAAGGAAGCAGGGGGAGGGTGGTGGGGTAGTGGGGGAGCGGGAGGGCCAGGAACAAGGGGAGTAAATGTAAATTTTTCTTTTAACAATAAAAAAAGAAAAAAATAATCTTTTTATGCTGCTGACTTGACAATAGCTCACTTTAAAATGGAGTAAGTTCAAACTGACATAACTAGCTGTATGTACTAAGCACTTGGTCCTCTTCACCTTATTCGGGTGTCATCACTCGTTATCATTTCTGTCACAGTCACACATATAGATGAAGCTGGATGACCTAGAGAGAGATCTCCTGCTCATGTAATCTCTGATGAAGATTTTAAGACTTCAGTGATATCTCAAACCTCTGTTTCTTATTTTAATTTTACTGCCCAACCCACCTCCATCGGCCAGGGATTTCTTCATTCCTAACACTAGTCTGTCATAAGTCCTTGTTCCAGCATCTATCCCTGAGGATGTAGGGTAGGGCAGTGTTTTTTAGATTCTACACAATCTGAGAAGTATATCTCACTGCCTGCTGTAGATGTCCTCGGAGTTATCCACAGTTACCTTGATGATCATGTCACACGTGGCCTGGTACTCATTTCCTGGTTTTTCCTTTCTGAAGATATCACTATTCCCACACATAGTGTCCAGTCAGAGTCCAACGGCAAATGTGTCTCTGGGAGGGGAAGGAATTCTGAACAAGACCCCTGTTCAGAAAGTGTGAACTGCAATATCTTAAGGCCACCTTTCAGCTCTGTTCTTACTGAACTAAAAAGACTGAGATTATTTCTGATACTCTTAGGATGCTGGCTTCCATGAGCCACTTGTGTTTTGAGTGGTTGAATTTATTGATCCCAAGGACAGTGCCAATAGTTCTCGGCAAAGGAGGAAGATTTAACCCCAGTACGTGAACTTGAACCTCCAGTTCTGGGGAGGCTTAAAAGCCTGAGCTGTGCCCTGGGTGGTCCAGTGTTTCAGCTACTTGTCAGTATGGCATGGCTTCTCTATTCCTGGCATACAAGGATCCTGAGAGACAGAGGTCCAGTTCCTTTTTCTGACCTGTACACACACTCGATCTGGTTGATTTATTCATCTATGATGCTAGAAATAGTTGTTCAAATCATGGAGGAAAAGGCTCTTACTAGATGCAGAAAGGACATTATCAGTCAGAGACCCTAATTGCACTAAGGGATGCACACAGATGTTGTCCCTTTAATCCTCCTAAGAGGACAAAAGTGAGAATCTGCTGCCTATTTTGAAGATGAAGAACTTGGTTTAGAGAAATTTAGATAAATAGACTCTAAAGTGATCAGATGCAAGTATAGAACACCAGGTCTTAATACTAATTGCTTCTTAAACAGATTTAAGTGTTTTTATCTTTATTTAAAATAACATTTTCAGCGTGTTTTTTCCTTTACTCATTTTTTAGTGTATATTGACTATACAAAGCAATATTTTCACTATGGTATATACCTGCCTATGTAATGATACATACCATAGTAAAAATACTTTGTTCATATTCACTCCTACTGACAAATTGTTTCCCCAGGCACTTCTGTTGGTCCTCTTCCTCTTCTTCTTCTTCTTCTTCCTCTTTCCAGAAATGGTCTTTTCTACTTTTTTGCCTTTTCAGAAGAAATCCACATCCAATATATGAAAGAAAATCTGAAATAGTTTTCTTTTATAAAACATGCAGTATTTATACACAGGACTTGAGAATTATTTAAACCATAAGAGAATTGAACAGTTCCTTACAAATTACTCTAAATTAAGGATGATATCTCCCAGAGACCATCGTCAAAGAATGTTTCTTTAGACTGAGCCCTTTCCTCATGTCTCATGGACAACAAGGTGGGGACATAAAAGAAGATCATAACTTACCATTTTAAAACTGTATATGTCATAATAATTAACTTTTACTTTGTAGTAAAATATAAATCATATTTTTCCTGTAAAGTTTTCTTAATCATTTTTCTGATGTTCAAAGCTAAGTCAGGCCTATAAAACATATCTTGTTTCATAATAAGTCTTTGTAAGTCTCTGAGAACGTTGCAGCCACATAATAAAAGGGATGTTGCTATGTGGAAGTTATTTTTTCTAGTATCAATCTGAATCTCCCATAAGCAGCAGTTCTAAGTAACAAATGCCTCCTAACCCTATCTATAATGAGCTGCAGTTATAATTCCTCATTCTCACCTTTAGAAATCATGTCTAGCTCACACCTGCCTCATTTGAGAGGAGCCGGCTGGTTCGTTCTTCCTGGCAGTCATTTGCACTGCGTAGCAGCAGCCAGTCTCTAATCAGAGTTATTCATGCTTCGGGCTTTCCCAATCTCAGCAGGAAAGTCACATGATACAGAATGAGATGTAGTTTCATGCCTTTTGTCCATGCTGTAGTTTGTGACTTCCAAATGGTGTGATAATAAGCATGTCTGCAATGTTATTTTAAGTGATTACAATTTGTCATAATGGTGAGTACCATACTGTGTGCCGAGTGGAGTCTTTGTCACATTAACAAACTAATGATCTTCGTAAGTCGTGCAGTTACATTGGTGTCAGTTTCAAGTCAATCAAGGACAAAAGAAACCATAGGACAATGAGTTGAGCTGCACACTGTCGCATTTCCCTTCAGATAGGTAGCATTCAGATCCTTACACAGAGAGTACCTCTGCCTAAATCCCAGGTACCAGCACGAGGAACCTCCCTTTGAGCTGTTAACTAGGGTGTCAAAGAGACTCACAAGCATCTTCTATTGCTACAGCTCTTTGCTACCTCCTAGAACTTCACAGTAAGACCCTATTGCTGATATGTCACACACTCAGGACACAAAACACAGAGGAATTGAACTTAAACTGACACATATCAGACTTTGATTCATGCATTTAATTATATTAGGGTTCAGTGAAGATGGCATGCAAATAAAAACGTAGAGACGATCCCAGACTGCATCACATGAATTTGTATATGACTCTGTTTATCCACATGTTTTATTGTTTAACACACAGGTTTCTTACTTCTAAAATTTCCAATATTTTTCAAATATGAAGCCTTTAAAGGGTGCAGTGTTAGCTCTGTGCCTGCTACTTCAGTCTCTGTGAGTTCATATGAGCTTTGTTCTGCTGACTTAGTTGGCCTTGTTCTCCTGGTGTCCTCCATCCCCTATAGTTCTTATACATGCTGCCTACTCTTCTGCAGGGTTCTCTGAGCTCTGAGGCAAGGGAAAAGGATTTGATGTGTGTTCCAAGATCTCTCTCTCTGTCTCTCTCTGTCTCTCTGTCTGTCTGTCTGTCTCTCTCTCCCTCCTTCTCTCTGTTTAATGTCTGGCTATGGGTCTCTGTTTTGTTCCCATTAAGTATCTCTGCAGAAGGGTGAATGAGGCACTGCACTATGAGTATAGAGATTACTTACAGTTATTTTATTTACTGTTACATTTATTTACTTCTTTATCTTTTTTAAATTTATTTTTGACTGGTAGTATTGGTTTTACTCTCGGTTTCTGGTCTATCTAGTCTCTGATTCTTGTTGCCTGAGCAGTATCAGGAATGGGTTCCATTACATCGAGTGAACCTTAAGTCAAATCAGACATTATAGCATTTTTGAGTAGTCTTTACAAAAAGAAAAGGCACCCACACAAATAAAAAAAAACTGATCTCCAAAGTATGTCTCTAGACCTCTGTACCCTAAATAAACACTCACTAACACTCCGTAGAGTTACCTCTAATCTGAATCACTTGCATTCTTGCAGAGAAGTTCATGTAACAGTTGTATTGAGACAGTATCATAGAGAGATACAACTCCTACATACCTCTGTTTGCTACGTACAGATTTAGACATATTTTGTCTGCTTACAGAAAACATATAGAGAGTTAAAAGATAAAATTATTGTGGAAAGTTTGTTAAGATTTCTGCTCCAGATAAATTGAGCTTCCTGGAGGAGCCATTAGATTAACTACCTTCTGTCCCTTCCTAGCCTTTCTCCAGCCTGGCTTAATTACATTCCTAGACTAGGCAGTAAGCATGTCAGAGTTGAATCCTCTTGTCAAATCTTCCCACCATGGAAAGTAATATAAACCCATTTCTCTGTCTAAATCGTTTTCATTTGCCCCTAAGTTAACATAGATAACCATTTGCTAGAACCAGACCCACTTTCCATTTTAATAGCCCATCAGTGTCCCCGTGAGCAGCCATTAGTGATTTGGCATTTCTGAGCCACTATAAATTTGTAAAACTAGAAGATTTGGATTTCCATTTGAGCTCACAGAATGATTCTGCAGGCTTTGCAAAACTCCATGTTTAATGTCTTTTCCCATATCATTGCTTTTTCCTGTCTACTATACACACAGTAGCAGACTGAAACTACAAAGCATCTCAGAAAAACTACGTCAATACAGCTCTGTCCACCAGATACCTAACACAGAGGCAGATTCATTAACCCTAGAGTGTTAAGTTAGCAATGAATGTATATGATGTTAGTGAAATGTATGCTTCTATAGGAGCCTGAAACTAAGAAACATGAAACACAGTAGCCATTTGATTGTATTGAGAAACACTTGACAAAATGTTTGTGTCCAGTGGATGTTCTTAGGAGGGTTTTTCATAGATGGTAAATTCAGATGGTACCCTACATATGATCAGCGCTGTCCAACAACTTGGGCTCAGGTGGAGCAAAAGAGAGGGAGGAGGTGTCAGTTAGCTCACCTCTTCTTCCTGCTGCCATGAACAGAGAGATTCTCTCTTTCACCATAGGACCAAGGACAATGATCCAGGCAGCCATGCAGCAAAACTTTTGTCACTGAATCAAAATTAATCTTTCTTCATTTAATTGTTTCTTTCATGTATTTGTGAAAGCTAAAAAACTGTGAGCTGCCCAGAAACCATCAGGGAAGCTTTGTTTGAGATCCACATGCCTCACCTGACCAATCCCTACTGAAAATCATTGTCAATTTTGAAATCAAAATGTCATATTTCTTATGAACTAAAATAGGCTGTATATAAAAATACATAATTGATTTTAGGCTTGTTTGGGGTTTTAGTTCTAAGAAACTCTACAATACCACCACCAAAGGTCACGTATAGTTTAGAACTTGCATTTGTCTTAAAAGCATCATTCTGCAGACTTTCATTCATTTCTGTTGCTACTAATACGAGATACAATGAACCTTTTTGCAAATGCTGTGAGTTTATAGATTAGAACAAGAAAAGAACCTGAAAATGTTTAGTATCTCTTATTTCAGATACTTTCAATCCATAATTTTCATGGTTTGTGGATATATTACTCAAGGACACAGAGAGTGATGCATTTCCAAATAAGCTGTAAACTACATGACTTCAGGTTTTTCTCATAAAGAAAGGAGGGAGTTGCATGGATTGAAGGGTGTCTTCCCCAAATCCATAAGTCTCTGGCTCAATTGAAATTGTATTTGTATGAAGGCCTTTCTGAACTGATCAGGGTAAACTGAGACTATAAATGTGGAGCCTTGTTCTGATAGGACTAATGTCAGGAGTTTTTCTCTTTCTCACAACTTAAAGGGAAACTAAGTAAGTAATTTCATTTTAGCCAGAAAGAGGGTTCTCATAATAAATAAAACCTTTCCAGAGTCATACCATGCACTTCTCAGCCTTTTGTATTTGTAACTTATTTAACTCTGTCAGGCATTGCAGTGTGAAGCTTTGTTCTTAGATACTCCGGAGAAGCTGAGGCCCTGAGATAAATTAAACATAGGAGTTCAAGACTAGCGTAGGAAGCAATACGATTCAGGCTCAACAAATCCAACAGCAATAAATCCAAATTATTGGATATGTGATATGTGAGGTGTTCTTCATATGTACTTAATACAGTTTCAGTTACCTTCATAGCTACAGACAAAACATACATAGGAAGAGAACACACATGGGACCTGGAGCAAAACGTAAACATCAGAAAACATATAGTGCAGATAAAGGATTGGTATACAGTAGATTGAAGTGCCAGATATTTTTCTGTGTTTCCAGTTATTATTTATCAACAAAGTATGACAGCTTTGGGCAAGTCACTTCTGTAACGTTGCCATAGTTACCACTGGTGCGATTAATTTCCCATGTCTTTGCAGAGAGAAAGAACACTGCACAGACTAACAGGACTGAACTGATTATATATCTTTAAGCTTTAAAAATAGCTTGCTTGATTAAAGGAAGCTGTGGAAGTCTCAGCAAGAATGTACGGTCTTCTGTAAGCCTTCCCAAATAATTGTACCTGACAGTGAAGTTTGGTTCCTGAATTTGTGCTGTCTTCAAACCAATATTAATAGTAAATCTAGATACATGCCGTAGCATAGGTTCCTCAAGTACTTGAAATGTGCTTGAGGTAAAATCAACTGGTCCAACATAATTAACAAATGCCCGAAGCCTAGGTAGGCTATCTTAAAACTAGCAAATTTTTTGCTTGTTTATTGTTTTGATATTTATTTATTTATTTATAGACTCACATTCCCTATTCCAGCATTGATACCAGGTCAGTGAAATTATCATGTTTGTGTCATCACCTTTCTTAGAGAAATTCTAACAAATCACTGCTTTTATTTCTTGGACTTCAAGGCAATCTAAGCATGATGCTGTGGGGCTTTCAGATGATGATGTTAATAATAATGATGATTATATTCTTTTCTTATGTATTACATCCCAATCAAATTTCCCATCCCTCCACTCTTCCTTGGGATGTGCATTCTCCCATTTATCTCTGATCCACATCTCTTCTTGTTTCCCTTCTAAGTAGAGCAGGCCTACCAGGGATATCTGCCAGATATTGCCTAACAATTTACAGCAAGACTAGGCACAGATGTCATATCAATGCTGGGAGAGACAACCCAGTAAGAAGTAAAGGGTTCCAAGAGCGTAAGAGTCAGAGACACAAAGATACAGCCACACCCACTGTTAGGAGTCCCACAAGAACATCAAGATGCACAACCATAACATATGTGCAGACGACCTACCTCAGAACCATATAGGCTCCCTTATTGTTGCTTCAGTATCTGTGAGTCCCTAAGCACCGTGCTCAGTTGATTTTCTGGTTTCATTTTTCATGATGTCCTCAACCTCTCTAGCTCCTACAAAATCCTTGTGGGATTCCCTAAGCTCTGCCTACCAAGTCTTATAGACCACTGCAAATCATCTGGTAACTTTAAGGATCAAACCAACTAGATAATTGTGGGATAGAAGCAAAGAATTATCAGAGCCAACAGAAGTTCACTAGGAACTAGAGCTTTTGGCTTTAAATACCTCAGTCTCAGTTGTCTCCTAGAAAGTCGTTAAACGTGAGGGGCAGGAAATAAGAGAAGAATAACCAAATTTGACAGTGAACTACAGTGAACATGTTATCACTAAGTTCTCTGAGATAGAAGGATGGGGTTTCCATGGCTCAAACAACCATGAAGAAGGCTAAAAGACCTTCAAAAAGTAAATGAGTTTTGACCAGAAAGGAGTTTACTGATGCTAATGACTTATATCTCTCTCACTTATATTCATTGGATACAATGCATCACAATCTTTCTCTTTCACATTCCTGTTTATCCTATAATCTCTGCTTGAAGAAGGAAAATCTTAAGCATAGAAGCACGTTGGTGGGTTGTTTTAAATTTCCAATTACTTTTCTGATGAATCTGAAAGAGCTTATACACTTAGTAATAATTACTAAAATGACTATTGTTTCTTACAAGTTCCCACCTGTCATTTACTTGTTGAGAAAAATGCATGGAATCTACCCTTGTATATCTAAATTTCAACGAAGAGGTTACTAAACCTTTTAGTATGTCTGTTGGCTCTTTATTGTATGTGAATTTGTTGCTTTGAGATTTAAAATATACTTTACTTGCTCTTTAATGTTTTGTGTTCATTTTGTTCCTTCAAACATTTTCTGTGCTTCTTTCCCAATGCTGTGGTTTGGAAATATAAAAACAAAAGTGCTGAAAGCAAAGATACTGAGGTTGTAGTTTATAGATTGGAACCTTGAGAACATATATATAATTTTATGTATGGGAGAGTCCTCAGTGCTTATGGTAACTCAACATTCTATCTTTGTGATATGTTACATATAATGTAATAAGTAACATTAAGTTTTACTTGTCTAATACCTATTCTACAAAACACCAACAAATAATCTGTTGTGTAGTTAACCTGAATCTTTGACTGAGAGCACCCAGGAAGCTGAAAAAACTATTAGAATCTACGTAGAGTCTCAGAAGACCTAGGAGAGTACTATGTCTGGCTTAGGTGGCTCTATCATGCTTGAATAGAGCATGAGACTGTGCTGATGTGATGAGATAGGTGTGTGAGGATTTCAGGATTTCTCTCTCTCTCTGCATTGCCAGCATATGAATTTATTCTGCTTATAAAGATGGTGTCTACATGTTTTGGTTTTTTTTTGGCTTTTTAAATTTTGGGTTTAATTTTTTGAGGTTTTTGGTTGGATGGTTTAAGAAACCCTGACAGCTTCCTAGTTTTTCTCTTTTGTTTTATTTATAATAGATTTTTTCTCTTATAGTATATGCTGATTACTGTTTCTACTCCCTCTACTCCTCCCAGCTCCCCTCCACATCCTCTCTTATTCAAATCTATCCACTTTCTGTCTCTGAATAGACAACAAATATGTTTGTAAGAGAAAATAATGAAATAAGGAATATTAAGATAAAAGAAAACTAACGCATAGGAAGAGGACAAAACAAGACAAAACATAAAACAGAAAGAAAAGAGCCCAAGAATAGGCCCAAGAAACAGAAACGGACAGAGATCAACTCCTTTGCACATAAGAATTTT
>JAQHUG010000692.1:178293-189958 GCA_028555095.1 Dicrostonyx torquatus | reverse complement strand
GGGTCTGACGTAGGTGTTCTTCATGTACATTATAATAGTATACCTTTGGTTTCCTATGGAACTCCTAACCATGCGGCAGAGACTGTGACTCTTGCTTACTTTTGGGTTCTTTTCATGCTACTGGGTTGCCTCATCCTGCTTTAATACAAGGGTAGTGCATGGTCTCACTGCAACCTGATTTGCCATGTTTGACTGATATCCACAGGAAGCCTGCCCTTTTCTGGAGAGAAAATGAAGAGGAGTGAAGGGGGAATGAGGGAGAGGTGGCTGCAATGGGAGGAGAGGAATTTAATATACATATAAGAATAAATGAAAAATGAAAAAAAGAATTTGGTGTCAGTGTATATATTGTATGAATTCTGGAGGGATCAAGGTCCCTTTTACCTGTAGAGTTCACCATAGATGTGCTTTTGTCAATAGAAACAACCTATCTTATGTCTTATCTCTTTTGTAGCAGTTTACTACTGAATTTCTCAAGCCTGCTGGTACTTAAGTATATTTAAAGCCCATGCTATGTCAGAAATTTTGGTAATTTTCCTATAATAAAAGAACAGCCTCTGCTGAGTTGGTTTCTTTTAAAACAGCAGTCAGTTTTTATAGGATACAGATGACAGGGCATTTTCATCAGACAGACATGAAGAACACACATTGTTCCCACTGTGCTTCTCTGATAGGAACCTCAGAGTGGATCGCAAATACTTCTGAATGTTCTGCCCCATTTCTTTCACTCTCTTCTTTTTCTCTCTCTCTTTACTCTATACAAACACACACACACATTCATTTTTATTTGGAATAATTGGCTCTTATTATTCACCAGGTAATAGCTAAAACATTTCCTAAGACATTTTTTCTTATGCTTTTTCTGTCTAGATACAGAATGACACTCAGACAAAATTTCCAGCATACTATTGTAGAAAGACTGTGTTCCAATGGACACTCATTAGAATTAATTCAGCTATCATGTCTGTCTGGGTATAGGCAATTTCAATAGATGCATCTTTGAAGCTTAATACACACCATGCTAAAGCTGACTGCATTAATCAACCACAGCATTTGAACAATTTTTCTTTCCATCTTTTAAATGAACAATTGCATTTTAACACAATATACTGCTCATAGTGGTGATCCTAAACATATCATTTTTTTTTAAAAAAAAAACACCCCAATATATCAACCGCAGAACTGATTTAGCTATTACAAATAGCTAAATTTGCAATTATTCTGTTAAAATTTAACACTGTTTCCTGGCATCATTCGTGGTCAGTATACAGTGCTGTCAAACAGTATAATATAATCCTGGAGTAACCTCCTAGGATCAGTGAGGAAGAATTTTGCTTGTTGTTGATGGATGGACACACAGTATGATTAAGACATGCCAGCAAAGTGCAGTGCACTTCCCCAAGAGGTCTTTGTTAATCTGCCAAGTACTGAACAGGGACATTGCATGACAGTAACAATTTTCTAGAATGACCCTTAATGAATCCTGGCATATGTTTGTTTTTAATCAAAGGCCATTACACTTTGTGTAGCAGATGTCCAAATGTTTTTATGGATTATGTGGGACATGAGCATAAGACGAGTGCATTTTAAAATTTCTCTGTTACTTTTATTATAAGTAATGGTGCTTCCTTCAGAGCACGGCCTACTTCATCTGACCTCAGCATCCTCAACAACTGTCAACACTTTTGATCCTATTTTAAAAATGGAAGCAGATCCTGAGAACTTAAATGATCTGTAACAGCATGGACCCTCCGAGCTGTAAGGTTATTTATTAAATTAATGAAAGGGGTCAACTAAACAGAGGACAGAGAGGAGATCCTTACATTTTTTGTAACTATTGATTTGAGTACTATTTTATAATATCATCTAATCTCAATTCCCTTGCAACAAGAATATTGAGAGCTCAATAAATCTGTGTTTTCTAAGCTCTTAACAAGCAGAAGGCAGAGACAGACTGATTCAGGTGGTCCCAGTGATCCTTCTTGTTTCCTTTAGAAGGTTCATCTCTATCACCAGGAATCATGTGTGACTCTGTCAACAGAGAAATTTTAAGGAAAGTTAAAAATCAGATATCTGTGTTTATGGTGATAAGAAAAGTTTGAGGAAATTAAAACTATCAACATGCAAGTGTTTGATTTACACTGTTGACTCTGCAAAAGCAGCTTGTTTTGGGCATCACTAGGACATGTGTGATAGCTGTATCACAACACATCACAGCCTGAGACTAGAACAGGGTTTACTCTCCACATCAGATTTTAGGACAACAGACAAGTGATTAAATAGATACATACTGACGTGTGTTGATAAAATTAGAATCTAGACACAGGTGTCTTAGTTTTGTTTCAAAAGCTGCTTGGGAAAAATGTGTTTATTTGACTTCAAGTCCTGATCACAGTCTATCCTCAAGGGAAATCAAGGCAGGAACTCAAGTGGGAGCAGAGTCAGGTGCCACTGCTTCCTGAGGTGCTCTCCAAGGATTTCCTAGCTTGCTGTATAGCACATGGGGCCACCTATCTAGGAGTGGTAACACCCACGGTAGGGTGAATATGCAAAGCAGACATGCATATAGGACAATCTGTCAGAAGAAATTCTTTAATTGAGATTTGCTTTAATCAGTATATCTAGGTTCTGGTCAAGTTACCAAAAACTAGCCAATACAAAGGATTTCTGTTAAGGAGTCATATAAATTTTCTCTATAAACTCTAGTGAAGACCTCAGCCAATGGTGGCGGGCTGTAAGCATTGTTATTATTCATGCATTATTGAGAGGGCCCACTGGTCAATTGAGGGACATGATGGCTGTCATAAACCCTTCCATCTCAATGCTCTCTCATCACCAGCCCAGCAATAACATCTAAAGTTGGGATTCAAACAACTTTATGCATTTTTTACCCCACCCATCATTGAAGATGTAGACTGCCCATTATACTTTTATTATATAAGTTAATGAGAAAAAATGATGGGGAAATATTAAAACTTATACATAGTCCCTTTCTCTGAAACCAGTCAAAACCTGATCTGCAGATTAGTAATCTTTCACAAGTCAGAAAGCAGACATTTTTTCCTTGAAATAAGTTAGATACACCATTTTCAAGTATAATGCAACATGCAACATCAATAAAATATGAAATTTTATACCACTTCCAACATTTTATTGGAAACTATGAATTAGCTGAATTTTCTGCCTTTCATTATTTACAAAAAATGGAATAATGTTAATATTTAGTAAAATAGTTCTTCAACCAACAACTAAGAGAAAGATAAATTGATAGAAATGTAAAATGAATTTTGGTTCTGTTTCTAGCTTTGCAAATTTCAAATCTACTGTTTTATAATAAAATGGCAGGTATACCTTCCAATCAATTTAAGCTCATATTATATGCAGTGCAATTATTCCACCTGCACTTTTATTGAAACTACCACTGCAAGAGTGAAATGAGGAAAATATCCCAGTGCAAACCGTGTAGACTGTCAGCCCCAGTGACATTTGCATAAACCCTCAGGAAATGTTTGCTCACACCCTAAAATATTTGAAAACCCAGTGTTTTAAAATTTAGCAAGAATTGTGGTGAATTTTACATATCCCAAAAGTGTTAAAGCTATTTTGTGTATTTTCACCAAATTAAGACACAGAGAGATGTAAAATTCCAGTTTTAAGTCCATGGAAATCACCTGTTCAGGGTAAAGAGAGGCAGAAGTGGGTGGTGAGGCTGTTCTCCTTCGCTGACTTTTAGTGTAGTGTGGGTGGTTACCTCATAGCTCTGTTCATCAACAGAGCAGAAGAAGACATGCTCCGTTTCAGGGCAGTGGTTTCAGGAGTGTTTAGAGAGAAATTACACACACACACACACTCACTCACACACACACACACTCATATCCCATTACACACACACACACACATCCCATCTGCATACATATGTAAATGTATTTGTGTAGCGTTATGCAGCAGGAGGCTAGGTCCACAGCACCCTCTTTGATGTCCTGTCAGTAGCACATCTGCTTTGAGGATGTCTATGTCTAATGTCAAAACCCAAATATATTTGAGATTTTAAAAGATGCATTTTTTATGGTATAAAATGACTGGAAATAATGAAAGATGCCATAATTTCACTTTGCCAATAAAATTAATAGATTTTTTTTTCTGACCCTCTGGGGAAAAAGGAGAAAATCAAGGCTTTGTACAACCAGCGGTTTCTGTCACAGCATTTTTTCTGCACCAGAGTGAAAGATGCTAAACCAGCCTGAAGTCCTGAAATGTTGACATGTATTTATACTGAGTTCTGTGGGGTCATTTGACACATGATTCCCAAGTGAAAAACTAAGCAAACTGAGGTTTCCATTTATATCCCTTACCTTTTTATATACGGCAGATTCAGAATTTAAAAACTTATCAATGCCTATTCTAAAGCAAGTACTTAAAGACATGCCGAAAAATTCAGCTGTCCTCTTTGCAAGATGCAGTAACTTACTGAATATATTTTCCTAATGCAAATCATTGTGGAAACACAACTTGTCATAAAATAATATAAAATTATGAAAGTAAAATCAGACAGATCGTTAAATCTGCATGTCATCCCAAGAATGTACAATGCTGAATAATTCATTTTCTGTTTAACATAACTACACTCCCTAAGAACCATGCAAACTGTTTCTATTACTGAAATTCCTTTAAATTTAAAAGAAAACTATATATTCACTTTTTATCTGTGGAATTAAAAAATTCTAGATTCAAAATAATTAACATTGTTCTCTATATAATTAAATCAATAGAGGAGATTCGGCAATGCTCTGCTATGTACTCAGACAAAGCAACTGTCTCATTGAATTAAACAGAATGCATCTATCCCAGGTACTTTCTCAGCCAATTTGTTTGATTTTGTGTAGAAGGAAAATGAATCTCTATTGCATAGGCATCAAAAAAGCTCTCTGATCTTGCTTTAACTACCTGATCTAGAAGTCCATGAACACCAACCAAAAACTGTGCCGGACTGTAAAGTCTGACACAAGTTTCTTCTCATTCTGCTGACCACACTTGCACAACTAGATAGAAGGGCTGTATGAACTGTGTTTCCACACATTAAGAAAGTATTCAAGCATCAATATCAGCAGATGTTACTTCTTAAATAATACAAATGGAATAAGATTAAAAATAATTAGCCTGTCTTGATCCCTTTAACTGCATTAAATATATATAATATATTTGCTAATAAAGTTTTGCACAACTGTGTAAAAATATTTCTACTTTATTAGATCACTCATAGATGCCTGATTGTTATCAAATAACCTGAGAGACAAATGCCTCCTGCTTCACGTCATTTCTGAGAATATTTAGTATGAACAGAGTTAATGTGAACTTGTAGCTGGAACTTAGAATCTCTAAGATGTACAAAATTGCTGACTAAAAGAAAAATGCTTGGAGTAAGAGAAAAGACACAACCATTAGGAGCTCTTGTTGCATTTTTCAGAGGACTAGGTTTTAGTTCCTGGTACCTGTGTAGTGTAGCTTACAACCATTTGCAACTCCAGCTCTCTTCTACCTCTATGGCCACTTCTCTCTCTCTCTCTCTCTCTCTCTCTCTCTCTCTCTCTCTCTCTCTCACACACACACACACACACACACACACACACACACACCACACACACACACACACACCTCACCACATACATACACGTGAATAAATAATAATGTAAATATGTTTTAAAGACTGCAATTGCACTTTAAGGCTGTAGTTGGGTAAAGCAGGTGACAGGAATGTAAACTGTGATACTTGTTTGAAATGTTCATCTTTGTTCAATCGCAGCTTTGAAAAATGAAACATTACCAAGTATATTTTTGAGAAATCACTGTACATTGATTTTCTATACTACCATACCCTTAAGACAGAAATAATTTTATTTAGAATCTGTTGTCTTTTGTTAAGATACAGTTAGCTAATTTAATTACAGGTGGTTTCTATATGATCTTTATCATATATAATAGTATATCATTAATTGTATAGTAAGAAGGCAAAAATTAATCAACACCCATCATTCAATACTTTTTCAGTAATAGGTGATTGTTCTGCAAAGTGATCAGATGACAAACCTAGAATTCTTTGGAAATTTTGTTAAATTTATAAAATTAAAACTTTTTCTCAGATAATTCTATAAAAATCTGTTTCTTTGTTCCCAAATTACAAGGCAGGCAGGAATACGTCAGCATTGCTGCTTTGAGATGTCTTTCTAGACCCAAAATACACCTTCCATTCTGTCAGTGCTGTGCACTTATATTTGTTGACTTTCCACAATTTTCTCTGCCAGTTACACTGTAGTTCAGTCAAGTAAAGTAAGAGAGCATGTCAAATCAGAACATTTATCAAGTTTCCACTAGGAAAGTAAACTAAAACAGAGAGGCTTCTCATCTGTTGTTAAAATATTCACCCTCTCTTCTGATAGACAAGTTTGAAATCTGTCGTACTCACAGAAGATTGCTTAATGCGTTCCAGTCTGTGGGCTTGCTTGTCTATCTAAGCTTTTTATGCAACCAAGGATAAAAAAATAGCAATGCTCTTGGTTTGCTGTTTACAAATTTAGGTTTAAATGCATTTTCCATACAAGTTTTAAGTGACTTCAAAACATATTCTCCCATTTATATTGTTATAAGCTTGATTTGTCTATAATAATAAACTGTCCATAAAGTATTCCATTTAAAGCCCCTTTTTGTAACCAAGCCTGCTTAGGTTTTAGATTCTTAACTATCGACTGTTAGCTACTATAAGTATGAGGAAGGGACATGAGAATGTACCTCAATATTGGGAAGAACTTAGGAGGCAATAAACTTCTGGGATTTAGTTTTTCTTATATTCTGCAAAGGGAAGGGAACTTAGAAGGTGTAATTCAAGTTGCTCACACTGACTATTAAGGAATGTTTATGGACCACCTCTCGAAAGACTCATAGAAAAATCAAAGTCCAAGATTCTTGCTTCTCTGGAATGCCACTCTCTGAAACCTGGATATTCTTGCTTTCAAATTTTATAACATGAGTTAAAAATGTAACCACTATTTTAATTATGATTTAATTCTTTCAAATGAGCACAATCACTGATTAAAAATAACACACTAACTTAACCATAATGTAGTAGGTATAATATTAAATTCAATCAGTATGTGATCTCAAAATTGAGAAAAGTAACTTCCATCCAAAGGATGATTCTGTCAACAATTACGTCAGTAAGTGAAGGAATTAAATAATGAAAGGAGATGGAGGACACAGATCAGTGCATTCAGGGAGTTGAATAAAGATGAACCAAACCATTTCTGCTCCATTACTCAGAAGGTTGAAGGTTCAAATCTGTGCTTTTCTCCTGTGCCCACTATGGAGTGAGATTATATGTGATGAATAACCAAGGCAACTGGCTAGCATCACGATATGGTATATATAATTGTCAAAGTTCAGGTCACAACTCTTGCCTTTGGCCTATTTCATTGTTATTATCAACAAGCACTGGCTACCTCAACTTTGGGTTATTAGTGCAGATGCTTTCTGGGCACAGATGAGTGTGCCCAGAAGGTACACTGTTCCTAGAGTCTGTTTTGATGAAACCTGAGAAGTTCATGAGTGAACACACCGTCTTAGCTTAGATTGCTAGAAATGTTGCTTTACAATGAGATAAGGGTCTTCTTTTTATGAAGGCAGAATAAATTAGTGATCACAAAATAATGAAAAGATATTGTGGACGAGATCCACTACCTTTCGATGGATGTTTGGCCTTACTGTAAGCTTCACAAAACCTATGAGAAAGAAAGCTGCTTTCACCATAACATCTCCATAGTCTTCACTAACATAAGATAATTCCTAATATATGACCAAATGTGTCACAGAAGCATGGGTTGAATAACTTCCTCTCTCAGAACTTTGTTTAATTAAATACAAACCCAGAGCATTCCAGATTACTTAAACTCATGATTTTTAATATAAGCAAAAATTAAGAACTCTATTATAGAGCAACCCAAATTGTGAATGCAAAATAAGGAAAGCAGAAGGGAAGGCTGAATTATTCATGCCAGAGAAAGACAAGCAAAATCAGAAATGCTAAGAATGTACAGGATAGAGAGCTCAATCTCTTTTCTCTTGCTGTTAGCTAGCCCATTGTGACATTCTGCGCCTTGTCAGACCCTGAGTTCTGTTTGGTCTATGCTAGGTAAATGGAGAGAAAACTTAGAGAACAGAAGTATTTGGTCCACCAATACAGAGCTTTCAGTTCTTGCTGACCTGGCTCCGTGCACTTGAGTAAGAGAGTTTAGGGTGATAGGAGAATGTGGTGAAGGAGGTATCTTGCTGCCCAGAAGGAAGTATGTTACCATTATTGAATACACAATGAGTCAACACCTGGAAAGCAGTCTGGGTGGAGAAGAATAGTGTATTTTGCATTCTTGCTTTTATACCCAAAATAGATGGTGCATTTTAACCATCGAGTTTCCAGAGTCAAAGTGACGCCCTGTGTTAACATCATAAAGTTGTACCCCTAGATGTGTGTTAAAGTTGAACAATTGTGTGGACTGAATCATTTCACCTGGGGAAGAAGTATAGGCATTGAAAGAATTTTAAGAAGTGTGTGAGAAATATCCTGGCTTGTTTAACTCCAAGGGATTGTTAGGGAAAATGTAAGTATTTTTGTGATTCTGAGAAAACAGAGGCAGAATAAACCAAGGGAGTCATAGCTATAAACACAAATTGATAGCAAAGATAGCTCTTGTTATAAGGGAAATGGAAGCTGTTCTTTGCTGAGCTGTGCTCTGGCATTTTATGGATGGTAGAATTTCTGAGGAATGATATCGCATAGGATGTAAAGCTGAGGAGGTTTCTAAGTCAGTAACTGACGGGAAACACGGATTTATTAAAAGATCAAGACCAAGACCAAGGTACACACAGATTACAATACCCAAAAAGAGCTCCCCCGTTGAAGTACGCAGGTCGGCGATCCACGCAGAGAGAGAGCTCCCCACCTGAGTTTGCCATTTTATACCTCCCCTGGGACCTGGTGACCTGGCCCCATTAATTAATTAGAGGGGTGGCAGCGGGGTGTGGTCACAGGCTGGGATGGTGAAGACCACACCCCTTCAAGTAACACCTTGGAGGACAAACTTTCACTGGAGATGCTCACTATCTTCTGTCCATCACTTCACAATGAAGCATCACCTTCTTAGCGTCATATAGTGTGGTTGCATTCTCAGCTCTCCTATGATACTCTGACCTTAACTATGGCCAGTCAGTTTTCCTGAGTCTATAGAGGTAAAGACACTTTGTAGAATTTGGAGATCTCTAACTCTATGGCATTTAAGGTAGTTTCTTGTAATCAAACTCTTTATGTGTGTATTCAGATACACACACATGCACACACACATATAAATATAAATATATATATATATATATGCACATATGAATCTATTTATAATCATGGTATGTATATGTCTTAGCCCATTCAACGTATAAGAAATTAATAAGTCAATGACAGTTAAAAGTGAAACGAACTTGTTTCTAACCATCCTGAAGAGCAGGTTATCCATCAAAGAGCTAGCAGATTAGGTGTTTAGAGAGAGCCATCATCTTGTGCCAAAGAGGACTGTCTTTTCGCTGTGTCCTTATGTCAAAATAAAGTTCTGATTTCTCTTTTGTAGACATCACTGAAACCTACTGTAATATAATTGTAACTCTCCCAAATATCTGAAGCTAATATATATTATCTATAAAACTAATGGAAAACTGTATAACGAAGAGTCTTAACAGTCACCTGTCCCCTTGTCCCCCTTATTGTAATGACATTAGCAGCTTCCCTATACGGAAGTCAGACCTCAGCAACACCTAGATTTTTTTACAAACATGGTAGAAAGCAGAATATGCCACAGTGAACCATAACTACAAAAGAGTTCAGGATATGGCATGAGACTTAAAGTATGCTGGTCATTCCTGATGGTTATTTGAGGTGCAAGGCATTTGAAAGAGAAGACAAATTCAAAAGAGGCAACTTCTCTGGTCTAACTTTATCTTCCCAATTACATGTCCTCCATGAAGGGCACAATTCTCACTACCTTGCCCCAGAGTTTCAACTTTCAGGAAACAATTTATCAAAGGTGCAGAGAAAAGGGTCCAATCGTCCACAATCAGTCTTCTCTCCTGAAACATCCACCACTCCTGCTCTGTGATTAAGATGATACACAAGCTCACAAATCTTCAGATTTTGTGGGCATTCAGTCCTTTTGTTATGGTACAATTGTGCTTGTGATATTGAATCTAACTCGTGTGAGCATTTATTCCTGTCAATCTATTTCCAGTTTATTTCTCTGATTAACCTCAAAACTCAGTAAAGAGCAAAATCAGCTCTTGCCATCAATTGTAATTTTATACCTAAGATGGCCTATGATACACTACATCTTTTATTACCTAACCTTTGTTTACTATGCCACATCATCAGATACAATTTGAGTGTGAGAAAATGTCCTTACAAATGCCACTGTACGCAAGGCTTGAGTTTATAATGTGACATAGCAAAGTCAATGTATACACACAGCATTGTCTTCAACAAGCTCATGCTCTCAATTCCTGACTCTCTCTAGATCCAACATAATGTTTATATTTCTGGGAAGTATTTTTTTTTATCTTACCATTGTGAAATACAACATAGAAGGCTAAGTGAAATTTGAATTTCAAATAAATTATGATATTTATTCAAGTATTTAGTGTGTCATGCAAGGGTGCCAATGTGCATATACAATATTTTTTAACTTGAAATTCACATGTAAGTGACTATTGTATATTTTCTTTTGTTAAACCTGTAGTTCTTCTGAGCGAGGGACGTCAGGATTAACTCACAACACAGTTCAGGTTTTCTGCAGACAAGCCTTTTATTCCTCTTTCTCCACAGTATATATAGTCCTCAGCAGGGGAGGCCAAGCTAGGAAAAGCAGGAAGCTCTCACTGCAACTTACATGGCTTAGGGGTAAACAGCCTTAGAAAACATTGCTGAAAACACCAGATTGGTCCTGTTTTTGTTCCTGTTTTCAACCAACCTCAATGCGAAGGCCTGTCCTCAAGGGACCCAACAACTTTCTATATACAACGTTCTGATCGGTCTTCCTTGTTTGACATCTATCCCAATGATAGGGGTTATACTGTGTTCTTCCGTATATGGTGGCTTACACACCAGTAGAGGATCAACACTAATCCTATCCTTAAATCAAAGGGGAGTCACTGCTAATGTGTTTGTACTCAGTCTCAGCTCTTATCGGTCATATCTGACATAACTCACATTGTTGTATCACATGACAACTGTGTTCATAGGAGAAATTTAAAATTTCTTCATCCCTTTTTCCTGAGGAGAAAAGCCTAAGCCTAGATTTATTGTTTACTCTTTGGCCTCTTATTTGTTAATCTTCCAATCTTTGAGGATTTCAGAGCAGCTGGATGTTAGGATACTTCAATCACTGATTGCTAGTTTGGGGAAAAATCTTCTGTTGACTTATAGTGACTATTAAAAAAGTTGTCCTTCAAGAATAGGCAAGGCCTTCAAAAGTCTCTCTCTCTCCCTCTCTCTCTCGTGTGTGTGTGTGTGTGTGTGTGTGTGTGTGTGTGTGTGTGTGTGTGTGTGTGTGTGTGAGAGAGAGAGAGAGAGAGAGAGAGAGAGAGAGAG
>JAQHUG010000692.1:144564-167018 GCA_028555095.1 Dicrostonyx torquatus | reverse complement strand
TGGGCAAAAGGGAGAGGGGGAGGGAGAAGGGAGAAGGAAAGAACTGGGGAGAGCTTTGGGGAGTGGGAGGGTAGAGATGGAGGAAGGGTGGATATTGTAGAAGGTAATAAGATATCTACATTAAGGGAGTCATTTTAGGATTGGCAAGAGACTTGTCTCTAGAGGGGATCCCAGTTGTCCACAGGGATGTCCCCAGCTAGGTACTTGGGCAGCAGAGGAGAGGGTGCCTGAACTTGCTTTGTCCCATAGTTACAATGATGAATATCTTGATCATCACCATAGAAATTTTGCATGATGGATGGAGATAGAGTCAGAGACCCACATTCACATCAGAGAAATAATTTTTAAAAACTAGTGATATCTAAACAGCACCACAGCAAAGGAGAATTATAAAATGTTGGAGAATTATAGTATTTGTAGATTAATGTCAATAATATTTTTAAATTAAAATAAAAGCTTTCACATGCCACCTTGTCCTCCAGTTGGATATGATGGGCATACCCGAATTTTCTATATATTGTTGGAAAATTTGGCATTTAATATAAAAGGATTGTTTTTATATATGGTACTAATATGAAGTCGAATAAATTTTCATATTTCCTTTAAAGTTACCTTATAAAATTTGTATTCATGCCATTGGTGTATTTTTGAATATTTATTGACAAGTCCACAAATTTAACTTATGAGAGTAGGGAGACTTTGTGCCATTTTACAGAACTTTGGAGAGAAGAACAATAACAAAACTATACTAGAATAAATCCTCAGGGAAACACAGACAGATCACACATATTTCTCTTATTTAATATATTTTAAAGTATAATAATAGACAGTAGAAAAGGAATATAGAGTACAAACTAAAGCAAACTGTTACACGCTGGTGGCAGAAACATCCATTACTGAAGCCTGATGGAAGTCAGCACGATACCTCAGAATCTGAAAGCAGAACTACAGTAAGAGCCTAGATACCACTCCACACTCCATGGCTTGTGCACCAAGGCTGCTGCTTCAGCAGTTCACAGGGATCCCTGCGCACCCGTGCTCACTGTCCTACTATTTTCAGTAGCCTAGGGACAACCAGTGATGTGTGGGAGAAGTTAAGTAAATTACATATTTTAACCCAAATGGGTAAAGACAGAGATTTTCATAGTAAGTGACATAAGCTAGACACAGACAGGCAGGTATCACATTTCTGTCATACCTGAAACATTTCTGGCATAAGTGAAACATAGATTAATTGACTAATTAATTAATTTAAAATACAAAGAATACTTTAGGAAGGTATAAGTGGTAAATTTGCTCTTTAGATATATATTAAATGAATATTTGGAAGTGTTCCAGTGAAAACCATTATTTTATACAACCAATACATGTTAATGAAAATTTTAACTAGTAATCAATACATGTAAGAAAAATTTAATTTCATAATTCTTATTTTAAAAGATAGTCATAACTGATGAGAAATTCATTTCAGCAACCATTCTATTTCTTTTAAACTTGTCTTGCTATATGCATAGATAGATATTGACTCAAGTTAGAAGCATTGGATAAGTCAGCAGGCTGACATTTCCCATAAGACACAGAACAAATCAGCAAGAGAATATGGACCAGGCTTCATGTAAACTCTCTGATCAGACTTCTGCAGTCTCTGTCACTCACATTCAGGGCATTGCCCACTACTGCCTTTAAACTCCACTGTCATGACGCTCTAACTTGTAGTTCAGCAGTTATGGGAGATGACATCACAAGAGACTTCTTTTCTGATGTGACAGTTTTCAAATAGCAAATAGCTTGCATTAACTTAATTGCTTGCAAGAAAAAGAAAGAAAATTAATGGTTGATTATTTTACTCTTCAAGAAATTTATCACTTTTATTTTCACGACCTGTATTTTGTATTTTGATTATTAATTGTGTGTATGTTAATTGTGCTTTATATTGTATATTAGGTTGAATATTCTCTAATATTTGTATGTGTATTCACACATATAATTATAAATTAATATGCACACATATCAAAATTAACAATATAAAATGACCTTGAACCCCAGCCTGGCAATAAGAATATTCAATCATAGAGGTAGATAAATGTGGTTTACTCATGGGAAATTTACATTTTACTTTCCACAGTATTAAATTATTTTGTATTGAATAACTGTTTCTAAATATAATACATATTTAATATGCATGGCATGGATACGAGTGAAATTTGAATGTGCAGAATAGGATGAAAAATGTGTTCAGGATACACATTGTATCCTATGAAATTCCAATTCCTATTTGAATTAAAACAGATTAGTGGCATGTGGACATATGCTTAGGGTAAGGCCAGACAGCTTAATTAATGAGCACAAATATTTATCATTTTTAATAACAAAATAAATGACTAAAGTGCTATGATTTCAACTTAAGAGTTAAAACAGGGCTGGAGAGATGGCTCAGAGGTTAAGAGCACTGACTGCTCTTCCGGAGGTCCTGAGTTCAATTCCCAGCACCCACATGGTGGCTCACAACCATCTGTAATGAGATCTGGCACTCTCTTCTGGCCTGCAGGCATACATGGAGTTGGAACACTGTGTACATAATAAATAAATAAATCTTCATAAAAACAAAGAGTTAAAACAGTTCCTCTGGGGTCAGCAAGATGGCTTGATGGGTAAAGGCACTTGCTGCCAAAGTTGATGACCTGAATTTGATCCCTGAGAAGAAAAGGTAGAAGAACCAATTCCTGCAAGTTCTCTGACCTTCATGTGTATTGGTGACACAGATGTGTATACATATGCAAACATATGTATACATATGCAAACATACTAAATACACATGCACCAATTAAACAAAGTAGGCCTTGTGATATTTCTCAACACACACGTATGCAGACTTACTAAAACACATGATGCCATCCAGCTAGAATTATATCGTGTTCAGACATATTTGCAATCTAGACAGTTTTCTAGATGAGAACAAACAAGCTATTGCAGAAGAAAAGCATAATCATTAAGCTCTTGGAGTTTATTAAGAGGAAGCTAAGATAACAATGGTTGTTGAACAATAATTTCATGCCTACAAAGTGATACAGAGTGAGGAAAACCTAGAACAGAAAGCAGGATCACACAAATGAAGGATATAATATGAAATTAAATGTACAGCCAACTTTTTATGTGTGAATAGTTTCAGGGGACTTTGTGATTGGATATATGAAGATTATGAAGTCAAAACATATAAAATATCAAAGCATATTTAATGACTAGAGAATCAGACTGAGGAAACAACATAATCACTTAATTAGCTGCTGACCAACAGTAACACCAAGATTAATATGGATAAAGTATTATGTCCAGGTATAGTTGAACACAGGGACATAAGCTCCGAAAGTCTTAAAGAATTGAACATCATTCTAATATGGGATATAACAGAATCAAATGCCAACATCCTTGCCACATCTGTATGAAAAAAAATGAATTTTTTTATCCATTTCCTCAGCAATACCAACCTTGTTGAAGCTTGGCATATTGTTCTGTTTTTATACTTTGGGACATAAAAACTTAGGAGATGGTTCTCAGTGAAAGCTGAAAGACTTTATAAGTCAGGCATGTTGGCAGATACCTGAAATCATAGCACTCATGTGTCTGAGGAAGGAGGCTTGGTGAGTTGTTGTAAGAGGTCACTTGTTTGTTTCCCAGCAGCTGAGACCCAAAATAATCGCACAGAAACTATATTATTTAAAACACTGCTTGGTTTTCTGGCTAACTCATATCTTAAATTAACCAATCTCCATTAATCTGTGTATCACCATGTGGCTGTGGCTTACCAGGTAAAGTTCCAGCATCTGTCTTTGGTAAGGTTATATGGCTTCTCTTTGACTTTGCCTTCTTTCGTGTAGCATTCAGTTTAGTTTTTTCTACCTAGCTTTATTCTTTTGCCCTATCACAGGTCAAGGCAGTTTCTTTATTAACCAATGGTATTCACAGCAGAGAGAAATCCCACATCAAGTTGAGGTCATCTTGGACAACACAGTAAGTACAAGCCAGTCATGACTACATAACAAGGTTATGGGGAGTATGGAGAAACAGAGAGACAGAGACAGGGGGTCAAGAGGCAGAAACAGGGTCACAGAGAGGTACCCCCTCTCATTATGTGGGTCCTAGGTATCAAAAATAGTTGAAATTAAAAAATGATATTTTTATTTCTTTTAGTGCTCTAATGATCATTAAAGAAAATTTTGTATTTGACACTAGCAGATATTTTTAACATCAATCTATGTAATGTCTACCAAAATATCTACATCTTTTTGTTCACTGACTACAAATGTCATTTGTCCCAAAATAACACCTGTGTAAATTTACGGACAAATTAAAACATAGAGAAATAAAAATTCTTTAATTCCTCTGTGAGCATGGCCTGAAATTTAGAGAGCTACTAGTAAGATGTCCTTGTGGTGACTCACATCTGTCCCCATCTGTGTGAGCTCACCAGTCTTTGTGGTTCCTTCAGAGCTGATACTGATTTGTGATGATGCAGGCAAAGTGATTATGGTTGCTTCATGAAACCAAGGGCAGTTAGCCTGGCAAGATTTTGGACACTTTCCTTGCAGCAGAGATCACTGTTCACTGAAAACATCCTGTGACAATTTCGGACTCTGAAAGATGGATGCTTCCTGTTTTGCAAAGAAAATGAACAGACTTTGTTCTTTTTCAAATTTATTCTAATCATTCCTGTGCTGCGGCATACTTTAATTGAGGGGCAAATGCTTACACTAAGTGATTTCTCCGACCACAAAAATCACAACTAATAGAAAGGGACAATGCATGCATTTTTGTCCTGAATGTTAATACAAATATATTTATATATGTTTTATGGTATGTGATGTAGAAACTTTCATATTGTTTCCCAGGCTCTTGCCTGTATCTGAGAACTGACTCTATATGGCTCACAGTCAAGCTGGTTTGCTGGCTTGATTTTGTGCTTCTGGTGTGAAATGCCGATTCTTTACTGGAGGCTGGGTTGATGAACAAAAAGCACAAAGAATTCAAGTATAAATGATGCACCATTTTTATTCTACACAATTAATCCTAGAAAATATTTATCACAACATGAAGCAATCGTTGTCTTTAATTATATAAAATACAAACCCCTCCTGACTTCAGATTCCCACCTGTAGTAGTTCTTGCCCTTGCTGTTCTGATGATGAACTGTCATATGCAACAGTGGGTGAAATAAACTATTTCTTCCCCAAGAAGCTTTTGGCCACAGTGTTTTATTACATTGATAATAAACCTACCAAAGACAGTATCCATAGCTCTGGAAAATAATGCCGAGGGGATATGGTAAATGTTAGATTTTCTTCCTGAAGAAGCCATGCCTAATCTGTAAATTGCTGTTTCTTCCAGGACTTGGTCATAGACAGTATTTTCTGAGAAAATGCAAGCTCCATGGGTGGTGTAAAGTTGATGTTTGCTATGCTTGAGGTGAGACATTAGTTCAAGTTACATCTATGGCTTTCTCTAACACAGTCTAGGTTTGAGGAAAACATGCTCCATGTATTTAAATTGACCTTTTCATCTATTATGAAATACAAATTAAGCAAAATATCACGCCAAGTATAAACTAGATTAGGTGAAATTTAATTTACTACCATCATATCTTAAAAAATTAAAAATAAACAATATTTTAATTATTTCAACTGATTGAAAAGACAGATTAGAAGCAAAGGAAAATTAAGTTTCTCAGAACATATAGGATATATTTTTATCAAAAGAGACATTAAGAGAGATGTTTGTGTATGCAGGATATGGGAATAAGTCTTCAAGATTTTGGGGACACTACAGAACTGGTGGGTGTGACACTGTCAATAGAAACAGGTGTAACATGCCACAGCCTTGTTTGATTAGACCTGGGAAAAGGGCTCAAACTTCCCTGAGGTTATTCCAAAGAGTTAAATGTGTACTCTTGCTAAACCAGTTTCTAAACACAATACAGAACCTCTTATTCCTCGGATCTGCTGGAGAAACCTCCAGGTTGCTGTCCATTGACCATCTTGACTCATCCATTTGTGAGTTAAGTTCCATCTGCCAGCAATGACAGTTTGGGAAGTGTAGGTAGGCCCTCTGTGCTGCATGTAGGAAACAGCCACCTGTGTATTTCCTTTGACCACAGGTATCTGGTACAGCCATATGTGATGGGAATGACAGAAGTCATAAAGCCAGCACAGCAGCTGGATAAAGATCCAGCGAAGCTGAGCCACATGACGGCTGCCATGCCACCTTTGATTTTCATATTTTCTTTTTGTACACTTGGGAGACTTTTAATATTTGTACAATTTGCAGATATTGAATTGATGAATATTTCTTGTAAATCATTTAGGTCTTCTCCCAGGAATGAAATTTCTACCATGCTATTCCCCCCACTTTAGGGAGATATCCCTATCTACTTGAAGGTCTTCCTTACACTTTGGAAGTTCTGACACACATAAAGGAGCCAGAGGTCTCTTCATGAGACTATCAGATAGTTTTGAAACATCTGTCAATGTACTTACTCAGGAACAAGATAACCAAAACAAAGTTAACTTGGAAAGGTCAACGAGATTCAGTGGGCTAGAGGAGTTGGCTACTATTTGGACTGCAAGCCTCTTCCCACTGTACACTCCAGCAATTACGTGACATATACAACAGGCTTAGATTAGCTGAAATTACCTCTGCCCTACACAGAGTATTATACTGATGGGCAAGGAATTATGTAGAATTATGATAAAAATATTTTGTAAAGATATAAAATATAAGCATTGCTTTATGTCAGAATTTAAATACTAATTGCAGCAGCTTTGACCTGTGAGGGTTTTTTTTGAGTGCTCTAACAATTAAGAATTAATAATATACTCCTTAGGACACAGCAGGATGCCTGGGATGGCTTGAAAGTTGTTTTGGTCTAATGTCTTTGTAGCTACAAAAGCAGCTAGCCTGACAACAGCTTGTCATATGTCTCTAGATTCTTAAAGACTGGATTGTGAGGTAAATGAGCAGCAATGATAATTCTGCTCATCAATGATGTCAAAACTTGAGGTAAAATTTTTGACAATGATAACTCTATTCTGTCAAGTTTATTAATGGTGATGAAAAGATGACAAAAGGAAGTGAAACATATGCAAAAGCAAAAGTGACATGGTCTATGTTTTGGAACAATGAATATATCCCTGCTTACTAAATTCCATATAAATAAAAAACACTCTATTAGTCAGGCTTCAGAATTATCCTGATCTCCATGACCTTGCTCACTTCCTTCCCTTGCCAAGACCTTACACCCTCTGCTGGAACATGTCCACTGATGGGAATGGCTCTAGGCAGGTATCTGTGCTTGTGTTGAGAGTTTCAGTGATATGACTTTTGATATTTTATATCTTAAAGAATAACCATGAGTCTGTTTTAAATAGCTTACTTTCTGCTGCATTTGTCAATTTTAAAAATAAAAGGCAAAGTGTGAGTTTAGCAAATGACTGAATTTTTACTTTTCATGAGGGACTTCTGAAAGAGTACTGATTGAAGGTCTAACACCTGCCCACCCTGTGAAATGCTGTGGACTAAGAACAATTGTGTAGGTGATAGTGGAGGAGTAGGACTCAGAACAGAAATAGAATTATAATAGATTTCCCTGGGAAGGGGAAATAGAAGAGATCTTCTGGTTAGACGGGACTGGTTGGGGATGGGAACACGAGGTACTGGATTGGGGGCTGGAAGAGGAGAATAATGAAAGAGATGTCTAGATAGGGTCATGAAGAAATCTCATACAAGGGAAACTCTCATTAATCTACAAGAATGACTCCAGCTAAGACTGGCAATGGTGGATAGGTAGCTTGAACTGGCTATCTTCTGTAATCACGCTGGTAACTAACCCAGTTGTCATCAGAGTGCCTTCATCTAGTGACTGATGGAAACAGAAGCAGAGATCCACAGCAAAGCACTGGGTAAACCCACTGAAGAGATAAAACCTACTGAAGAGAGGGAGGAAGGATTGTACAAGCCGGGAATGTCAAGGTCACCACAAGAGAACACACAGAAACATCTAACCTGATTTTATAGGAGTTCACAGACTCAGTACCGATGGCTAGGAAGCCTGCATGGAACTGACTAAGACTCTCCACATATGTGTGATAGTTGTGTCATTTGATCTATTTTTGGAACTCCTAGAGGTAGGAGCAGGGTCTGTCCCTAAGGCTTCCAGGGACCTATTCTTCGTACTGGGTTACCTTGTCCAGCCTTAAGAGGAGAAGTTTAGGCTTACCTCAACTTGATATGCCATACCGTTCTGACACCGATTGGAGGCCTGCCCCCTTCTGAAAAGAAACAGAGGAGGAGTGGATTGGGGGTGTAGGGAGGAAGTAGACTTGAGGCTTGGAGGAGAGAAGAAAAGGAAAGTAAAATAAGTGAATAAATTTAGCTAATAATAATAATAATAAACAATAAACAACATCAAAACTGTCTCCTCCCTAGATTCTGACCCTCTAGTTACAATGGTGCACGTGATGATGGTGATTTCTTCAGCCATAATCAACACTTGTCATCAAGAAACAGTATGGTTTCAGTCTACCAAGAGAGAAGAAACAACATATTGAACAAGATATTGTTGAAATAGGGAGCCCCAACTTCAAAATAGCTTTAAAATAAGAGAGTTCAACGTTAGCTGAGCATTGACACTGTGCTGTCAAATTTTTTACACAAAAAAATTCTAGTTTATGTCAAAATAGTTGATATCTGTGGGTAAGATCTGAAGTTCCCAAGAGCAAAAAACTTAATTTGCTACTGGGTTTCTCACTGTTCTTATAAACATCAAGACTCTGTTTCAAAGTACAAAGAGAAAATGGAGGCACTGAAGGAAAATGATGTGGGATAGTGTCTCTTTTGCCGCTGAGGTTCTGTGCACTAGCTCATTGGCACTGTCAAAATCTCTTCTCCATCTTTGTACTTTAGCATATTAAGTGATGTTGAAATATGACACTTGTATTTAAGTGGTTGTCCCCCATGCATTCTCTGCATTCAATTCACACTCCTTCCAAGGAGTCGGGTTACTATAAACAGGTTTCTGCAGATTTACAGAGAGCCTCAGCCATTCATCAAAGAGCGAAAAGCATTGAACAGTAAATACTCCTCCATGAAAAGAACCATTTGAAAAGATTTTGGTTAAAATTAAATACAAATGTAATTAACAGTAAGCCTGATCCTTGTAACTCTGACACTCTAAAGGTGCACAGAACATGAAAACAAGTCAGACTTGAGATATGGAAATAGAACAACAGAAGAGAAACCTGTCTCCTACAGTCACTTTGAATGACCATCAGTGAGGTGAAATTTGCACAGAACAAAAGAATCTAATTTACTGCTACTCAGAACAAATGTGTACAGGAATTCCTTTTAATAACTGTGCCTGTGTGTAGTAGTCAGTGAATAAAACGATTCAGGGTCAAATAATGAATCAAAAACCTCAGATAATTAAACTAATTAGCCTCTATTTCTTCACCAAAAAGGAGCCATCAATTAAGAAATTGAGATACAATTCCCTTCTTGTCCTATTTCTATTTGACAACTGCCACATTCCTTAGAACATTGTGAATGGTGCACATATCTTATTTATAAAGGAACCTTAATTCCACAGGAGGATAATCGCATGTGTGCTTGGGTTCAAGGTCAAAATACTAAAGTTTGGTGTTTAAATATTTTGCTCATGCATAGAAGATGTGTCTGTGATTGTTTGAGTTCATATACTTTAGTGTTTAGTTACACATTCACTACAGTACAAATGCAGTCTGTCATGACATAAGGTGTGTTATTATTTATAAGTAACTCCATAGCATCTTTTGAGTCTTCCTTACACCTACAAGTAAGAAATATAAAATTATAGAAACCTATTACCTGTATAGTTATCTTTTCAAGATTGTATAACACCTCTCCATCTAGAGCTACATTTTCCATTTCTTCATGCCAGCACAAAACAACCGTGTATGTAAGTGCCAAAAGTTTACTTCACATGGTTGGATATCGTATAGCTGTGGATATCAAACCCTAAAATCACAATTGCTAGAAATGAGTAAGACTTTTAAGCAAGAGGAGGCATACAGACATATTTGCATGTGTGTTTGTGCAGACCACACATTGCTTCTTTCTTCTTCCTCTTAATGCATTTGAGTTGATGAGAATGTGTGACAAGTGAAAAGAATCTGTAAGAACTGGTTCACTCAGTGGTACAGCTGTCTATCTAAACACCATCATGTCAGGAAAGCTGCTGGTGCAATTCTTCTCTGGACTGAATGCCAGTTGTTTGGGAAGAACAATGACATAAGTTTTTGTTTAAGGAAAAGAGCGAGGTGATGTTTCAGTTAAAGCAGGAAGTCATGAAGAAACAGATGGTGATTCCTTCCTTCCTTCACGTGTTTCCATTTAGGACCTGAACCAATGCAATAGTGTTTATTCTTAACGAAGAGAGCACTCTTTCAACAAGACTGCTGATACGAGCCCAAAGTCCATCTGGAGACACTATTAGAGTCGTATCCACAAATCATGTTTAATTCATGAACTCTTGAGTCCAGTCTTTGTGGCAAGTAGAGCTGACTACCTTAATGGTATTACTTCAGTTGTGGATATTGCAGATCGATGTATCTCCATGGCCAACGTGAAAATATACAAATTGGATGAATTTTGAGCAAATATTCATATTGATTTTAAGTGGGAATAGCTACCTATCGATTGACCTAATACTTTATGTAGATGAGCCACATACTATCTAAACAAATCTTCTAGTGAGTCAGTTAGCACATTACAATTGCTAAAAAGGAATTTTCGTCTTCCTGCACTTGTTTACATTAGCACAGCCTATAACATGTATTCCATGGCTCCTCTTGTTATGATTTCAAGGTCTATATTTCTCAGTAGTATCATTCATGGAGTACTTGTTACACACCAGGTGCTACTTACATACCTGTACAATGCATGCATAATCTCCATATTCTCAGAGTAACAATGTAAAATTATTATTCCCATCTCAACAAGCAAGGCTGAAGCCGTATTCATTTAGGTGTCTGTTGGCAGATCTCACAGATGTTCATGCAGTATCCCACCTCCAAAATAATTGCCTGTAATTATATGTCTAAATGCTTCCCTTCACTCAATTGAATTAGTTATGGAAACACTGTGATTTAGGTTTATTTTATATGTATGAAGTAGATACAGATAAATAGAGTAAATGAAAGGGAAAAGGAAGAAGGATGGGGGAAAGGACAGCGAAGAGAGATTTCAGTGAGCCGCAGAGAATATATGGTATAGTAAGTAGTAAGTCTCATTAGAAGATAATGGAACTGAAAACTTCCTACAGTTGACTGATGTCTCTGTGGAGTTAATGGAGAACTATGTACTACTAATGCTTCTGGTTATGTTTGGTATGTGTACAAATATTATATGGTTCACACCGTGTGACTCATGGGTAGATGTAATGCATAATCCTTAATCATAATAATAATGAATGGCCATAATACTTGCTCCTGTGTTCATATATTATATTACCGGATTAGTCTTTCTTTAGTTACAAAGTTTACTATAAATAGTTTATGGTCTTGTGAACCATACAGATCTGTGTTGATTCTGTCTTGTTCTTTGAGTCCAGAATTACCAATTGCGTCCAATTTAATTTAATTTGCTGTAACTCTAGAAGCAATTTGTGACTGAATATATAGTATATAGTCCTTAAATATATTTGGTGTTTAGCATGTTGTACATACAGGGATAAATAGATATTCTCTAAAATGTTCCTCAATAATCACCACACATTTTATTTCCTAGGTAGTAATCAAGATTAAGCGGTTATTACCTGTGTATATAATGTGAGTGTGTAAGCATTTTGTTGAGAATTGAAGAAAGAGAGAAACTAAGAGAGAAGGTCTTCAAAATGAAAGTGAAGCAAAAGTTAGCATTTTCACTGTCAGAAGTGTGTTTCTCGCATCATTGAATGAAATGGAGAGGAAAATATTGTATAGAAAATTGCTTTTATTAAATATAATTTTAATTTACCAAATAAATAAGACAATTTTAAAAACCTATGCCTACTATATTTAAGGCATATTAAAAATTAACCTGGATATTTTTATGTGATATACAATACTGAGTCTTCTATTTATCTATAGAACTCAGCCAGATCCTATTGCCAAAAGACTGACAATAAATACTGATTTAGTACTGTTTTCTAAACAGCTTATTGTTTAAGCTAATCAGTGATGGTGCATGCCTTTAATTACAGCTCTCAGGAGGCAGAGGAAGGTGGATCTCTGAGCTCAAGGCCAGGCTGTTCTACAGATCAAGTTCCAAGACAGCCAAGCAGGGTTACACAACAGAGAAGCCTGTCTCAACCCCATATCCCAAAATAAATCAGTTAATAAATAAATAATTTAATTTCTGGGTTTTTATTCTAATATTTTTCCCCTTCTGTCTTGGTCTTAGTTTTCAAATTTTAGAATTTAGAATATCATTTACATTCTATGCATATAAGACATGTGCATGTTAATTGTGAAATATGGAAACAAGCTTAGTATTTGATTAAAATGATTAACCCATTATGCTGAATTTTTTTGGAGTTTTGTGGAGATACATTTATACCTTCCCACCACAAATCCATAGGGAAGAATTTCAATCTTTCTAACAGTGTCTTCGGGTGTTTGTTTATAACAGTGTTTATGATGGTGTTTATTGCTTAGCACTGTCTGCAGACAAATGAGAAACAGATACTAAGTAACACAAAAATGACTTATTTCATGCACTGTGATTTAAATTTTTTTGATGACAATATATGTATGCATAGCAAGATGGATTTTTATATCTGAACTATCATTATTCAAATGGCTTATTATGTTCATAATGAATATCAAATCAAGGAAGAATGGAAATGAATGTATATATTTTCTTGCATAAGCATAATGCCATGCTTTCTTGAGTCTGGGAGGCAACTTGTGATTAAAAACATGGTGTGGGACAATTCTATATTCTGTCAATTATATTTTAAATAAATGCTGATTGGTTGGTAACCAGGCAGGAAGTCTAAACGGGAAAACCAGACAGGAAGTATAGGTGGGGCAATGAGAACAGGAGTATTCTGGGAAGAAGGAAGCTCTTTCCTCAGTCCTGCCCAGATCACCGAGGAAGCAGAATGTGACATGCCCCACTGAAAAAGGTACTGAGCCATGTAGCTAACATAGACAAGAATAATGGGCTATATAGGTTATAAGAGTAAATAAGAAGCCTGAGCTAATGGGACAATTAGCTTATAACTTATGGAGACCTCTGGATGATTTTCTTTGAGGCTAAATGGCTGTGGGAACTTGGCAGGACAGAAACCCCAACAAACAGAACCCACATGTTACAAAAACACTTTAAGACATTACTTCTAGCTGCTTTCAAAGATGATGTAAGTCCTAATAATTTTGTAATTTAACTAGATGATACATATACATAGTTTAAAATTGAAAAAAATTATATTTTCTTAAAGCTAACATGACATGTACTTGTAATAAATATTAAAATCTGAGAATTGATTGAAATCTGTTTTCTTTATTTAGACACAGAGAAAAATATATACAGTATTGATAATTTCAAAGATAAATCCTGAATTGTTTGATAACATGTATGAATTTAAATTTCCCAGAAAACATTAGTGTAAGACTCTAAAACTATGAATCTTCAATTAGTTGCAAAATAATCCTGTCAAGTGCAATCCTGATGTCACTGAGGCCAGTTCTCTCTCTCTCTCTCAACAATATAAGTTTTTCTGCCTAGTGCACCAGCCTCCAGCAGTGAAAGACTCAAAGGAAAATCCATAGTGTTGCTGTATTGTGACTTTCTTATCTGAAAGGGTAGCAGAAAAAGACACACTCTCTTGATGGTTTCCTTCTTTATTCTTATTCTGTGTTCTGTATTCTTCATTTTTTTTGTTGATTTTCTTCTCTCGTTCTTACGTTGCCTTCTCTTTCTATCTTTTGTTTTCCCCTTGCAGCTTATATACCTCAGCAAAATCTGTCAAGCAATATAAAAATTACAATGTGGTTACACTGTATTTTCCAAGAGAATGCTTATAATGAATATAAGTTTTAAAAAAGCATGTTTTACATATCCCTAATGTGATTAAACAATTACATATTACAGGTGATAAACAAATTATCCCCAAGAACGCACGTACATTTATACCCAAGAAACTGTCATGGATTAGCAAAGTAAACAAGTAAAGCATTCTTCTCAGTCAGTTCCTTTACTGGCAAGCTGTGTTTTATGATACAAAGAAAGGACCAATGACTTTATTACTTATCTTTATATATATTCTTATAAGGAATCTTAAAGGAATCACAAATTAAACTTTTATACATAAAAAACAATCAGTCAGCTCCATTTTAAATCTGTAGGGGATATATCCATCCAATTATCAATAGTTTTTTATGGCAAGAGATTGAAGGCAGAAATGTGTATAAGGAATTATTCATCACCTTTGGTCATCAACCAAACCTAGCAAGAAAGGTTCATCAGCTAATGATAACTGGGTTGCTTTGTATTTGTTCCCTTAGCTTAAAGAGCTCCTCACTCCATGATGTGCCCTTCTAAAACTTTAGATTGTCTTCTTGGGTTTTTTATCTCAGTCTTATTTAACAAAAAACATCTTAATCTAACTTTAAATTATTTTCAAAGCTTTGGTTCATTTGTGATTCACTCTGACACCTACAAACATATCCTGCAACATTAAGATTAAAAGACTTTAGGCTAGCTGGGATAACTGGGATTCAATTGTTTTTCTTAATCATTAATCTAAGCCTCAGTCTATGTGGCTCTTCAGTAGAAACTCATGTGTTCCAGCTGTGTGACACTTCCTTGTTTTGTTTTTAATCCTAAAAACTTTATTGAAATTAACATTATTATCAATTATAAATTGCATCTTAAGAAGAAACTATATAATAATCCACAAGTAAAAATATCCAGTAGACCAGGATGTTTCCATGAGATAGACGCACTATACTAGAGGTAGTGGGAATCTACCTGCACCCATTCACACCATGCCAGATACCAGAGAAAGATTACAGTGGCAAACATGTAAAGGCACAGCAGAAGCAAGAGACATTCTAGAGTGTTTGGTCTCTGGACCTTGCCTATATGAGATTCACCCATCAGGGATTTCCTCCTGGTGGGCTGACACCTCTAACTTCAATTTTTGTCTGCTGTTCTTCTGACATGGTCACTGGCAAAAAATGACTCATAAAGATTTTAAAGATGATTGTGTTAGAATTGAGTCTCTGAAAGAATCTACCCTTGTACATCTCTTTTCACATTTGGCTGTCAGACTCTTCAAATAGCAGAACCAAGACATTGGGATTTCCCTCAGCCATCTAGTTGAAATGGAGGGGCTGTCTCTGCACCTCTTTGGCCTTCTTCCCAGTGAGGCTCCAGTGGAATAATCCCCTTTTGTCTGCTTGACTGATACCTTTGTCTATTCAGTTCTTCTGATGAAGAAAGGTGGAGGGGTCAAAACCCAGGCTTTGAACAGCTCTGGTAACAGATGATGGGAGAAAGCAGATGTAAGAGAGGGTGGGGAAACTGTCTTTTTTCAAAAATGACTTTGGTTGATTGAGTAAAAAAGTTACTCTGTGGAGAACATGACAGAGTTACCTGGAATACAGAGAGGGGGTCAGATGACAAGAAACTTCTCTCCTATGAGCTTTTTATCTAAAAGGCAGAAATTACCTTCTTTCTAGGATGACATGAGAACTGAGTGTAAAAACTGAACCCTGCACTTTCAGGAAAACCGAGGAAGACTCTTTTGCCTCAGTAATGTATTCTTCAACTGTGAAATCAGTGGGAGTTGCTCTGGGTGCTGTGAAGCCCAGGGTATGTCTAAAATGTTTACTCTCCTCCGTTTACCTTTTAGTTTTGTGACCAAGAAGGGAAAACCACAGGATTTATCCCATTTTGAGTGCTCTTCAGTTCTACAGGCTTTGGGCCAGGAAGGTAGAACCCATAGCATTTGTGGTCAGCAGCTTGCTCCTCATCTTTGTATCCTGTATAAAGCTGGTGAATTTTTAACCTTGTAAATGTATCATAATTTAAATGCTAATCTGGGTTTAATTTTCCTTTGTTCATGGAGACCAACTTGAAAACAAATTATGCACGGGTTAGAGATTCTCATTAGACTCGTTAGAAATTGTCTTGTTTTTAAATAGTTTTATATTTATTTTCTTTGCATACTTGTCATTACAGGCTGTGGTCATGCCATTTCTTTCAGGAAGTGAACTTGCTGACATTTGTGTCTCAAGTGGTACCTGGGATGTGGGTAGCTACAAGGGTCAGAAGATTTTTAGTTTCATTCCTACGTGCCTAGAATCCCCTGAAAGGGTAGCAGTAATCACAATATCGTAACATCAGGAGCTCA
The DNA here is from genome assembly GCA_028555095.1 of Dicrostonyx torquatus. NCBI lineage: Eukaryota > Metazoa > Chordata > Mammalia > Rodentia > Cricetidae > Dicrostonyx > Dicrostonyx torquatus. Next base: position 150,592 of record JAQHUG010000692.1, on the reverse strand, counting down.
GGCAGTGTGGGGTGGTTAACATGAAAGTGGAAGCATTTTCTATGGCTCCTCTACGGTGACTATTTTGTCGGCTGCACGACTAAGAGACAATGGTGCATTTTGAATTCTCTAGTTTTCAGAAACTTTACCAAGCTTTGGATTTTGTGACAGGCAGTCAAAGGCCTAGACTCTATGGACAACAATGAAAGTTTTGATTTCTATTCATACCAAAGAAAAGATCCATTCATTTTAAAACTACTGCATTCTCTGGAACCTGACTGTAGGTAGATCACAAATACTACAGCTAGGGTGCTCTTCACTCCATTCACAGAGTATGGAAGTGGTTTGAAAAGTTACTTTTCTTGAAACACCTGATATGTGATTAGTACTATTCAAGACCATAGAGAAGCTATTATTAACACAAAACAATAGACCCTGGTCCCTAAAGCAGTTTTTCCCTTGGTTGAAAAGATGAGATATGAAACCTGTTGTGATGTTCAAATATTTCTTTCTAATCACCCAAATATTCCCACTGATAGAGTGCTTTGTAGATGATAAGTCTGAGGAAAGAAAATTTAAGTTAGCCTCAGAGCTATGATGTTCAGGCTTGAATCTCCAGAATCTAGGTGCATGTTACTCACAAATATGGTTCGTTTTTTAAACACTGTATTTTACATTGTTCCTTAGAATTCTTTTATTGGGTGCTCAATCAGATCACATTTAGAATAAGATGCCAGAAAAGTTCAGATAACAAAGCTACAATGCTAACACTATCTGGAGTCAGGAGAGATGTAAATACATACAGCATCCCTTGAGGGAAGATGATGCAAAATGGTTCTATTAATTGTCAGTCATAGACTAAATACCTGGGCAAAGATCCTCAGTAGGGGAAGGAGTTAGTCTAACAAGAAGTAGAAAGCATGGTGGTGTGTGTTAGTCCACAATGGTAGGAGCTCAGTGCTTATTATAATTTATTATATCAGGAAGCAGGCACAAAACAGAGTGTGGCTGCACCATTACCTTTAGGTCCAGTCGTAGACCCCATGTTCCAAAAGTCTATATTTCTATGAACATTGCCACCAGCTGTTGACTAGATACTCAAACACAAGAGCCTACAGTAATCATTCTATATTCAAACCTCTACTGTGACTATTGCAAGAGGATAGAAAATTCAAAAGGACACTTTAGAAAAAAAATTCTGAGATTTTTATTAGAAGGGCAAAGAGAGCAGAGCTAGTGGTTTAGGAATTATAACTGGTTGAGTAACTTCCTGTGGTTCTACGTTCTACGGATTGCCCTTCTTTGAAGAAACCTGGCCCTATAGGATTAAAACTAAAGAAAAACCCTTCAGATGAGTTATCTGCCTGTCAGTGGTGTCTTCCTGGCTCAGTTCTTGACAGTCTCTTCAGTCTAGAGGCACACAGTGTCTTTCTTTCTTTCTTTCTTTCTTTCTTTTTTAAAGATTTATTTATTTATTATGTATACAACATTCTGCCTCCATGTATGCCCGCATGCCAGAAGAGAGAGCCAGATCTCATTACAGATGGTTGTGAGCCACCATGTGGTTGTTGGGAATTGAACTCAGGACCTCTGGAAGAGCAGCCTGTGCTCTTAACCTCTGAGCCATCTCTCCAGCCCCCACGGTGTCTTTCAAGCTTAAAATATGATTTTCAGTTAGCTTGTTACAGCCAAAGTATCATTATATATCGGAAAATGTACTCACATGTGATGTAAATATTGATCAAATATGTACATGAAGTTCCTCCAATCAGCTCTCAGCCTTTCTTTATCTTCAAGATGAAAATAAGAGTGAGCTTTCTCCCTTCTTGACTCTTCACTCACTGCCATGTTCAATGTCTTTAAAGCCATTGGCTTATTTACTTATTTCCCATCATGGATCCATGATACAGAAGCTAATCACACTGATGCAAAATGAGGAAGGCAGAGCTTTTCCACCTTCTTAAGCAGAAAAAACCATACAGAGCACACACACACACACAAACACACACGCAAACACACACACACACACACACACACACACACACTCTTCTTTCTCCTTATCAATCTTGGTACACATTTACTTCCTCAACTATGTCTGAGATTTCTGTCATGAGAGGAACTCTTACCTGCAGAGAGTATTTTTGGAGATTGTAGACACAGCAAGAAACATGAGCATAGATATAATCTAATATATTTTTAAAAGTTTTACTTTGGAGGAAGAAAGGCTATAGATGAAACTGTGGAACAAATGAGTTGTGCAGAGCAACAGCATTAGTCCCGGCACTCGTGAGCATCATTGCTGGATGGGAGGCTTAAAACCTATGGTTTTAACAGTGAAGAGAACTCCTCCAGGAGTTAGTTATGGTTGCTGTAGGCAATCTGTGCATATTCATGCAGAGTGTATGTTTTTATGGTTTCTATTAACTACAGTGAGACAGAGTAGACCCCTTGTCTTGCATCAGGACATGAGACTAATTCATCTGTGCTTTAGCCAGCTTATTATCACATAGCTTCTGAATTAAGTAACAAGTGATTTTACAGTAGTTATGATAGTAGTTACGACATAACTCAAGTTTGGGTGGAGAATGTAATAAAAGGGTTTTTGTTTTCTTTTGTTTTAAGCACTTTTTTTTAGATTAATCTTTTGAATCTCTTATAACTAGGGCTTTTGAAATTGTTTGCTTTTGCAAATAACTTGCTTGGCAGGTAGCTTATCAGAAATAGACCACCTGACACTATCCTGTATTTAACACCTGTTTGTGAAGTTGTATTGCTTTGTGTTCTTGAAATGGCTCTAAGTGGTTTAAGACTTTTAACCACCATTGGGTCAGTGTGGGAGGACATGAATGGAAAGACATCTATTGTATATGCATAATATAAATTTTGATGAAGTCACTGCATTTTCTATGATGCAAGCAATAAAACTTTACAACAGATTTCATTTTTATCATGAAATAGTTTAAACATACTCCACATATGAGTAACTATTAGTTTATGGATGATAATTGTCTCCTCCTCCTCTTATTTTTGTTTAGTATTGTATTTCTCAAAATATCCTTTCTCCTTTAAACACTATTAGGGAGAAGATATGTCCTTCTCACAATAAACATCTATTTCAGCCTACTGTTTCTCCCAGTGTGTGATCCATGGCCAACACCCAAGTCTGCTTTAATTTCTCAGTGGGATTCTGAAAGTCAATTGAAGTTTAAGCTCCTGAGTTACTCAAAAGTGGAGTTTTAGGAGACTATGGAGAGACAAGATGGCTACTTTGATCAGTCATATCTTCTTAGTCCTCTGTGCCCAGTCTCACTTGCCCACTGAGAACACAGCATTCATGTTCCTGCTGTTAGTGTTGAGCTGCTTGGTGATGCATCTCACTCCAGTCACTCATGAAATGCAGTGAGCAGAGCTCAGCCCCTCAGAATCCTGCTATATCATGGATTCTGAAACTCACTACATAGCCTTTGAATATTTTCACCAGTCTTTTCAAAGTTCCCTCAATTTCATTCTTGAAGTTTTGAAAGACATATTTTTTATATACAACTATGAAGTGGGCTTCATAAAGAAATTTTAGGTAGTCCCTGATATCTATGTCCTTCCTTCTATGTTCTAGGGGGAAAATCACACACACTGGTTTTCCTTCTAAATCTGCCAACGGTTTGACCTTCCTCTATCAGAAGAGGAATTGAATACATAAAATGGGAAAAAAATGGACTCACAGTCAAGCAGATATACTCCCAAGTGTCCTTCTTCTCACTCTTCTCTCCATCTTTCTCTCCTCTTTTCTTTTTCCCTCTCTCTTCTTTCTCTTTAACTTCTCTATCCCTTCTCCCCTCCTCTCCTCTTGTCTCTACTCTTCTCTGCACAAACCTTCCTCACTCATAGAACATGTGCATCTTTATTAAACAGTGAGATTAAGACATATTTACGGTGTAAATGATTGTTCCACAACAGGAGTCTGTGCAAGCATCATGGCCAGCAACAAAATAATCTATAGAGATGTAAGAATAAATCTCAGTTCAGTAAGACTTATTTGGTCTTGTTTCAAATTTCTTGAGTGTGGGTCCAAGTAGTATATATTTTATATGTTCAAACCCACTAGAATTTTGTAGAAAATCTCCTTGTGACAAGGGCCCAGTGCACAGACTTTGTAATAAGCATAAGGATAGATTCCATTGACAGAGAAAAATTGCTCAGGATAAGAATCTAGGTAATTACAAGAGCTTGTAATAAGTATTATAGCAAACTCTTTTAGAAAGCGTATTAGTTCTCTTTTTTAAGGATAGGTTATATTGACTGAGAAACAATGGTAAGGAATTTTGGGCATTCAGGTGAGGGCTGGCTTCACAGAATAGTAAAAGATTACCAGGTTATTAAACAATATCCATTCTAGTATTCTAGATGAACAGATGTCAATTTCTTCCATTGAAGGCAACAGTGATTCGGTGGCTGGGATTTCTGTTTAGAGGCGTTCAATCAAAACTATCCGGTAAGAGAGTTCACAGTTCCTATTCCTAGGGGATTATAGTCTAATTGCTGGAGCAATACAAAATTGTTTGTACTGCTCACAGTAATGACCTAGTGGAAATGTGCTGCTATTGTTAGAGACTTCTGCTTTTAGGTTAGAGAGAAAGGACAATGGCCATCACATCTATTAATAGTCCTGCTCCTCTAAGATGGATGCTGTTGTTTCTGATAAAACATTTGACTGTGTAGTTGTGGATTGTGATTCTGCAATAGCGGCAAGTAAGAAAACTCATGGGCTAGCATGTATCAGACATACTATAAAGTACTTAAAAACTATGTTAACAGCCTTCTGGTAAGGAGGTACAATTGCAGAAAATGTTTCTGGTGTGAGTGTGTTCCCTGTATGCATGGTGTGTGTGTGTGTGTGTGTGTGTGTGTGTGTGTGTGTGTATCTATGTGTCTGTGTGTGCATGTACTCCATTGCATGTATTTGGAGGTTCGAGGAATACTTCTTCCTCTCTGCTATCTATACTGAACTTGATCTTCGGTTTCTGCACTTTCACTCTCTGAGCCACTTTACTGGCCTTGGAATACTTTTAAACATTTAATTGGGCACAAACACTTCAAAACTTTCATTAAATGCTTCTTTCATCGATTTCAACACCTATAGTGCAAGAATGTCCTGCTTTCCCACTTCACATGTTGAGGAAATTGAAGCTGATAGAATGTGATAATTTTTAACAGCAGACTTCAAATGACAAGGAAAACAGAGGAGATAGAATTGCAGTGTTCTTCTCTAATAAAAGTCCTAAATTTATATAAAGCATAAAAAGTTCTTCATAAGAAAATAATATGGTTGGAGGAAGGAGAAGAAGAAATGTGGAAAGAGGGAAGAAAGAAATAAAATTATTAAACACAGTACAGTTAAGAAGTGACCATGAAGTTTTTAGAGCAAGTAGAAAGGGCTAAACACTTAGTCAATGGATTCTCCTCAGAGAGTCAAAAAGTGATCCATACCCAAACAGGACGCAGCAGTCATGTCATCTTATCCATTAAGGTCGGTGTGCCCTTGTAGGAATGGATATGCTTTGTACAGGCTAAGGAGTCCAAAGCTGCAGCTAGAAAACACCAATGTAGCTGAATTAGGTTGGCACGATAAATAACCAAGCCAGCTCCAGAAGAATGAGTGTATTTTATTGGTTAAGAAGGGGAAACTCATGCTGCAAGCGTGGAAGGTCAGATGTCCTATCTGTCTGGCGGGCACCACATGGAGAAAAAGCACACCTGTGTTTCTTTGGTTTTGTTACCTGGGGTCCAAATGGCCACACTCTAACTTGATGTGATTGGTTGATAGTTTCCCTATCATCTCCCCTTTTTGTCTAAACAAGATCGATCCAAACCCAGCACAGCTATATACAATAGGAACAGACACCAAATATAAAATTACAAACAATAAACAATATTAAGCAAGGAATGCATAACAGAAGTTTTACTAAACATTCTAATTTTAAGGCGTCTAACTATTATATTGAAATTAAGCTTGGCTAAATTGTGAGGAAGGTAACTACAATTATCTAATCTT
>JAQHUG010000692.1:61064-72526 GCA_028555095.1 Dicrostonyx torquatus | reverse complement strand
TTTTTCTTTGTTTTTTATATAATTGAGGCCAGATTGTCCTGAACTCTCTGTTCAGATGAATTTGGACTCGAAGTAAGAAATCCTCTTCTGTCTGCCCCATTGTGTCCTGGGATTAAAGGAATATGCCACCAGACCCATTTTTTTTCACAAGAGATAAGAAGTATGACTCAAAGTAGTATATAATTCTGCATGTGGATACACAATTTTCCAATAATATTCTGAAAAACAGGCATTCTAAAATGTGTGGTCTTTATAACTTCATCTACAACAAGTTGGATATTGTTGCAAGTATTCACATCCAAACTCTATAGTCTCTTTCACTTGTCTGTCTTCATTTGTGTCTTATTTTTCTTTTAAATGCCAATGATATGATGTTTGATTATTTTCTTGTAATAGTGAGAAAAACTATAGTGTAAATTTTCATCAGAGCTCTGTGCAACAGTGACCTTGTGATATTTATGTAGCAATATGTAATAGATAATCCTTTAAAAATGGAAACTTTTATTAAAAAAGGAAAGAAGTGAGGGTGGTTGTGGCCTATGCCTTTAATCCCAGCACTCAGGAGGCAGAAACAGGCAGATCTCTGTGAGTTTGAGGTCAACCTGGTCTACAAGAGCTAGTTCTAGGACAGACTCCAAAGCTACAGAGAAACACTGTCTCGGGACAAAAAAAAGGAAAGAAATGGAAAATGTAGAAGAATCCATAAAAACCATGGCTGTAAAGTGCCTGTGTACATTAAACATTGTGAATTGATGTTGATTATTTTAATGTGATTAAGTAAACATGAGAAAAACTGCTCTATATAATATCTTCAAGTGGGTTCCTGATCAAAAATGAAAAGTGCTTTACTTTAAACAATGGGTTCAGAAATAATTGTCAGTAACCAGCATAGTGAAATGCTCCATTCATTTTGATCTGTGCAGTTTAGACCATGGTAAATGTTTATTATGGTATGAGTACTACAGCATATGGTCTAAGAAAAGGCAGAACAGATTTGTATGCATTCCAGAAGATTTCTGTTTGTGACTAGTGATATCCCACAAAAATTTCCTTCTTTTTATTCTCTCAGATGTCCAACAGATATTATGACAGAACATATTTCTCTGTTGTGCACATCAATTTAGATAACTAATGGGTAAACTTTGAGAATAATTAATAGAATATCTGAACACAATGGTCTCAATTGTGGTAAAAGAGTGACTTTCTTTGGTTCTGTCTTATCTTTGACAGCAGCATGGAACTCATATTTCATATTTCTCTGAATGAGAATTCTTGATTTTTAACAATCAACCCTGATTCAGAAAGTGGAGACTGTAAGTAGCAGATTATCTATAAACCTGATGAGGTAGGGGATTAGCTCCTTTCGCAAAAATGTACAAAGTAGATCAGGTAGTGACTTGAACACAATAAGAATACAATACAAAGTAATTTCTATGCTTTCATGATGGTAGACAAACTCCTAAATATTGATATGTTAATAGAAAAAAATCTAATTTTTATAGAGAAAATATCCAATGTTAGCTTCTGATACAGAAAAGACATTCCATATGGACTTTCTTCATGGTTGCAACTTTTCCATTTTCTACAATTTCCATGCTTACTCAGAACAAGAGGCAGGGAAGAGCCTGGGAAAGAAAGCACATGATAGGGTCTAAAGAAAGACAGTTTGGATCTCTGCACTCTCTCTGCTCTTTAGAATATTTATTAATTTGGTCTTGTGAATTTAGTTTTTCAAATCAACTTTATCTGTAAAAATCTGTGCAATTGATTCCTGACTCTCAAACAGTGAGAATATGACTAAAGACAGTCAACAAGCATTATATTAAGGCTTGTGTCTTCCCTTACCTTTAACATATTTGATATATTGTAAATACTGCATATATAAACATGTGTTTATAAACTTCTACTAGCATGCATGTAGGATTACAGCTTTCTGAATATGTTACAAACTAGAACATCTCTGTAGTTATTTGACAGTTTTTCAAAAAGTCAGAGGCCTTGAAGTGAAAATGATTGGATTCTTTACAATTCAATTCAAAACAGGTGATTGAATTCAAATTCAAAATTGCCACATGGATTAAAAATAACTATGTGCAATTTTCATAGACTGACCAACATGACATGTCAGCACAAGAAAAGGATGTGAGGTATAAAAAGGAATCTCCTTGACTTCTGAGGAACCAAGGAGACCCACAGAAGGTGGAGAGAGTGGATTTCCAGAAGCCAAAAGTTTATGCTGTTCACAGAGATGTTTGCAATGAGACGCTTACAGCTTCCATGTGGTGTTCAAAACAGAGATGAAATATGATTTCAATTTCTACCTAATATAGTCAAGCTTCATAACAGTAAATGAATTAAGGGTCACCTTAATTGCTTTGATTCATCCTGGGTTACTTTGAGCATGTTCTGAGTGGGTACTTGAAGAACAGAATAAAGTCAATGAGTTCTTGTTCTTCATGAATAACCTCTTTAATCCCAGGTCAGTTCTTTAATAAAAGTAGACGCCTAACTGCTCTGAAATTGATTGCAGGCAAGTTGCTCCTGTATGCTTCAGGATGGAAGATATGCATGAGCAGAGCTATGGACTGCATATGTCTGCAATAAAAGCACACAAGGGAAATCACTAAAAGTATGATATGATTCTATCATTCAAGGGATAATGAAGACTTGGATCTCAGCCTGATGTCTGTAGTCAATGACAAAATCTGCTGTTCTTGGGGGATTTCAAGTCAATAATGTACTGGGACAAAGTATTATATGGTGAGTAAATAAAAAATGAATAGTAGCAAGCCAGACTTTTCACCTTCTAACCTGGAAACTTGACTTAATTCTGCTACAATTTAGTGAACTAATCTATAAAATACAGTTGCATAGATACAAACTGATGTCTTGATTTTGACCCTTAAATTCATAAATGCTATGGAAATTGTGACACAAGCTGATGTATCAGTTGTGTTGGGCAGATAGAAAATACACCACAAATCAGGAAGGATGTCTAAATATGAGGATACACAAAATAATTGTGTTCCCTAAACTCATAACTCTTCTAGTTAATGCAGAAATTCAGTAACAGATTATTTCAAATTGATAAGAAAAGTTTAATTATGATAACCACCCTTGTGTTATACACATCTAACTTATTTTAATGCATGCTCTACACTGGAGACTTTGTTTACTGGAAACAAAACAAATAACAGCAAGCCAGATAGTGATGTCTTTGGTTGAGTAATTGACTATATATATCTCAGTGTTAAATCATATATCTGGACATGCAAGGTATTTAAAAATTATATTAACCACATTGCAAAACCCTCTCTTAAAATGAAAGGGTATTTAATGTTTTGAGAGCTTATTTCACTTAATAAGAATCCATAAAATATTAATTAGTAATCATTGTATAACAATAAAATTAGAAATACAGTTTTAAAACACACTTTAACATATATATGGTACTCCCTTGAATTAAAACACTTGGAAAATAATTTTCACACTAATTTATTATATTATCATGGAAAATTTTTTAAAGTCTCAAGGGTATTAAGTTAAATGCAATTCTTAAACAAATTAAAAAGCCTGCCTAGAACTCTTATTATGTTTCTCTAATGTCTTAGGTAGTAAAATAATTTGTTTGAAATATCTCCCAGAGGTTTCTTTTTTCTAATTAGAATCAACAACTTAATCTGGTCTGGGTGAAATGAGATATGGATCAAATCCCTAAAATACAATCAAGCCTCCTGGTTCCTCACTTGCTCAGGTTTCCTATTGTCTTAATTGAGGAAATAAATATCCCAGTACACTTTTAAACAAAGAATTGATTGGCTGGCAACTCTCACAATTCCCCTGAAAGCAAATGCTGTAATGCATTACACTGTCCTTCTAAGGACACTGCTCTGTGTAGTTCAATCCCTGCTTACTTTATTTCTTCATTAAAATACTAAAATGAGCTCAGCTGTGGCAGGGGAACTTACATCCACAGCTATTAATCTAGAATCTGAGATGCAAATTGGTCACATTTTTGGTCCTGGGACCAAGAAATAAAGAGATTAAGTTCCTCATAAAATTGGTTAAATACGCAATTAGCCCATTTCAAAAGCTCTAGGAGAATCATAAGGAACAATTGCAACATGATATTGAAGAAATGTGCCCTAAATATGTTCTTAAAGTTCTAATTTAAACAACAAAGTCGGTTTCATGTATAATTGTTGTTCAAAATTTACCAAGCTGTTCTTAAAAACTCAAATGTTTTATATTCTTATAACAATCAACAAAGTCCCCAGTAAGCTGTGGACAAAAAGAAGTTATGTCTTTAACCTTCTAATGGTGTTAGCATTATAATACAGAAAAAGCAAACATCACAGGGTTGAGTGGCTAAGATTTCCTCTTATGAGATTTGAAATAAATATTCAGGGAAAGATAGCTTTCAGGAAAATGAACATAACTGTCAGAGTATAAAATATGGCTTCTAAAATTAAATCTCTCTTTTTATTGGTATAAATCCATAGATTTAAGATCCCAAATGCCTCATCTTACTGCACCTTGTATCTTGTCAGGGTATGTTCAGTGGATATTTCTTGATAATATTAAGGAGGGGGCCTGCTTGTTTGTCCCGACCACCTGTCTAGCTTACACCCGAAAAACTCACACAGAAACTGTATTAATTAAATCACTGCTTGGCCCCTTAGCCCTAGCATCTTACTGGCTAACTCTCACATTTTGATTTAACCCATTTCTATTAATCTGTATATCACCACCTGGCAGTGGCTTACCAGGGAAGATTCTAACTAGTGTCTGTCTCAGACAGAGGAAACATGGCTTCTCTCTGACTCTGCGCTCTTCCTCCCAGCCTCCAGTTTTGTTTTCCCTGCCTACCTAAGTTCTGCCCTATCAAAAGGTCAAGGCAATTTCTTAATTCTTTCCAATTCATTAACCAATTAAAGCAATACATGGATAGAAGAACCTCCTACACCATTTCGCCTTTTCTTTTAAACAAAAAGAAAGGCTTTAACATAGTAAAATTATGTATAACAAAACAATTATCAAGCAAGAATTACAGTTACAATATTTATACATACTTTATCTATTAACTATAAATTCTTCAACACCATCAAAGATTCCAGAAGAGCATAATAATACCTATGTAAACTGGAAGTACATTATAAACAACTTCCAAAACTCTAGAATTGACAGAGACATCTTACTGTCTGGACAGTCACCCAAAGTTCTTCTGTACCAAGCCAGCCCTTCCTTACAACAACTGGTGATCCAACGTGGTTGACTATATCTATGTAAAACCTGAGATGGCTTGAAAAAGCAATTCTAGAAGAAAAAAACAGAGAGTTTAACACAGCTTTTTACTGTTTGCTGGTGGCAAGCCTCAGCTCCTTGAGGAATTTCCTGACTCAGCAGCCTCAGCAGGAAAAAAAATGGCCATTGTAAAATGCCAGCTTTCTGGCCTATGCTGCTAGCATGGCCTTTGTCTCTTGTGGGAGACAGAACATTTGGATAGGTTTTGTGAGTAAAGCATGGTGGCTTGCTTGATGGCAATATGGGCTCACTGTGTGCCTGGAAGTGGGGCAGAATGCTTGGCTCAGAGGCACAAGCAGCTCCACCATGCTGGACTCCGTGGCAAGTAGTAACTACTGTATTTATCTTAATGATAGCACAGCTGAAGTTTTAGACTGGGCAGGCAAACAGGTGGTACCGTATTACTCATACGAATGGAGCAGCTTAAGTTTTTAAGAAGCGCTTAGTATTTTAAGATGTGCTCCTGGACAGTAAAGAATTACAGATTCACAATAGGACAGATTCAGACATAAAAGAACTCTAAATGGGTCACTGTGTAGGATAAATGTACATAGGCTTGGGAGAGAAAAGAAAAAGAGTATGGAGAGTCATAAAATAAAGTTAATACTTTTAAAAAAAGGTAAAGTCTTTAAAGAGACAGAGTACAGATAGTCATAAATTAAAAGGAGTAAAGAAAAATAAGCCACAAAATGGAAAATTCACAGAGTCTGAATTACATATATTATTGTGTTATCTTTGCATTTTTTTTGACTGTGAAGGACCTAAGTACAGAGAAACATTTATTGTATTGGCTGCTAAGCTAAACCAGCATATATGTTCTAAAGGTATCTTGATTCTAAAATTTGAGTCTAAGGATATGTTTCTTTGTAAAAGAGGTTTTTCTTTTGTTTTTATAGAAGATGAGCACCTGTGGATTGCTTATAAACCAATATGGTTTGATAGACCCCCCCCCCAAAGGTTGCCATGAATACTCTTGAAAAGTTACTTCACCGAACTGGTGACTGAGATGAACCTAGCACACAGGACACACTATAAAAGACCTGATTAACAGTGCTCCAAATCAGCAGGAAGGAGTTTGGACAGAACTACAACCATATTACCAAATACTGTTCTTAAACGTTTGGTTATATTTAAAGGGAATATTCTATAGAGATTTGCATTGGTATGGATCTTGCTTTGTTGATACAAATTTAAGGTCAATTTTGTTATATGTATATGTATTTCTGATCTTGATTAAGGTATTGTGATTGTATAGTTTATTTAAAAATGTATAATTAAAAACATAGATTAGTAGATAATAATCTATAATAGTCAAGATTGTAGTCATGTTAGTTAGATTTTCTAGATGTATAGAAATATATTTCAGTTACTTAGGTATTCTCCAAATCTTTCAGAAAACTTCAGAATATGGCATTTAATTTTTTTTTTAAATTTTAGGACTTTTCATGACAGTGAGACACATTTGCTCCTGGTAGAGCCAGCTACTCCAAGAGGAAGATGGGCATCGAAGAGACTCCTTATGGAGTTGGTTAACTATTTAGGGAAGAAACTGCTCTTGCCTGGACTGCTTCATGGTATGCTGTAAAAACTGAACATGTAGGATCTGCAGAGAAATGACTGCTAAACTTGCCTAAAGGTGAGACTATCCTTCGGGGTTCCTACTTCATGAAAGAGTCTGAGAGACATTCTGAAGGATACAGAAGAAAGTGACTGAACTGTCTTTGAAATTTCCTGCTTCATGGAAAAGTCTGCTGGATACTATTTTGGGTCTGTAGGCTAAAGATGGATACCCCAATGGTACAGAAGAACTTTGGGTGACTGTCCAGACAGCAAAATGTCTCTATCAATTCTAGAGTTTTGGAAGTTGTTTATAATGCACTTCCAGTTTACATAGGTAATATTATATCCTTCTGGAGTCTTTAATGGAGTTGAAGAATTTATAGTTAAAATAAATGCTATTCAACATTACATGCTACACAACTCAAGTTTACTGTCTGTTAACAGTCTTCAATTAAAAACAGTAATACCAAGTAAATTTGTGGGTGTATTAATGCTTATATCTGTACTACACCCTCAATGGTGTAATTCATTTATTAGATTTTATGTAAAATTGTTAAACTAGAAAATTAAAAGTGGAAGAGTCATTAATTGGGTGTTTAATGGGAAGTTACTACAGAATTTAATTCTGTAGTTGTCTGGTTTCTCTGAAAGAAATCCCTCAGATGGAGTCATCATTGGTATACATGGCACTCAGGACACTTTGCATTTTCTATCTGATCTCCTGCCTCAGTTATTTTTCCCTTCATTTCTACATTTTTGAAACTACAACCTAAATTGAAATACTCACAGATAAACTTTGATTATGGTTAAGTATTGTAAGAACTGAGCAGGAAGTTTGCACTTAACTAAATCAGGGTATTAACTGCAGATGTTATTCTTTGCTTAGTTAGATAAGTAAAATATTTTGTAACGGCCAACAGCCTAAGTAAATATTTAAAGATTTTATTCGCAGGAAACAAAAACAAACAACTATAAGAAATGATGCCATATTTATCATATTTAAAACAAGTAAAGGGCTATAATAATAACTCATTATTTGACTGCATACTGCTGTTGCTGATGACTTGGGTATCCACTCAGATAAAGCAGCTCACAACTGTCTGTGACTCCAAGTCCAGCAAACCCAATGCCCTTTTCTAGTCTCCTTGTCACTGAACCCATGTGTACATACTATATGGAGACAGACACAGATACACAAATTTATGACTGATCCAGCCTGAGACCCATGCCATGAGAGTGAGCCCACCCCTGACAATGCTTGAAATGCTGGGACTCAGAGGCCAGATCTCACAGAGACCTAAGATGGAACCAAACGTGGCTGGGAAAAAGGTCAGTATAATTATGCCTAATGATATTCTGCTATATCTACAGATTGTTGCCTAACTCAATAGTCAACAAAAAGAATTCACCCAGCAACTGTTAAAAACAGATGTAGGACCTCAGAGTAAAACATTAGGGCAAGCTCAGGGAACCTTGCTTAAGAAAGGGAAGGACTGTAGGAGACAGAGAGAAGAAGGACATCACAAGAAAACCCTCAGGCTCTACTAACCTGGGTTCAGTGGAGCTTATAGTGACTGGACCGACAACCAGAGACCTCATGGGACTGACCAAGGCATGTTGCATGTATCTTACAGTAGTGTAACTTTGTCTTCTTGCAAGACTCCTAACAGTGGGAGCAGAGGCTGTCTCTGATTCTTTTACTGAGTTGCCTTGCCCAGCCTTAATCAAAGGCAAGGTGCTTAGTCCTCCTACAACTTATTATTTCATGTTTTGTTGTTGTCCATGGGAGGCACTGATCTTTTCAGAATAGAAATTGCAGAGGAGTGAATGTGGAGTGGGGGTGGGACAGAGGGAAGGTGGGGGTGTGACTGGAAGGAGGAGAGGGAGGGGAAAATGTGATCAGGATGTGAAATAAATTAATTAAAAATAACTTTTAAAGGTGGACATAGAAATAAACAACTGAGAATTGTCTATACATTTTGTATTACTGCCAGAAAGTTTAATATGGAAAGATTTAGATAGAGGGTGTGTGTATGTGTGTGTGTGTGTGTGTGTGTGTGTGTGTAACAACAAATGTTAGAGATACTATTTTCTCTAAAATGAAAGTAAAGCAACAGTTGTGTTCCAGGTGTGGGGTGATCTTAAACCTGAAGCAGAAAGGAAAGCATCCTCTGGAAATTTTTCTTTATGGGCCAAGTTGACATCTAAACTCTACCATAAAATAAGTGATCGCACACAGTCCATGGTCATCAGCAAATGCTACTGTGAGGACAGTTGGAGCAAATTCACACACTTGAACCCAGCAGCCCCAAATCAGAGAACAAATTGAAAAAAATTGCAAGCATGTTACTCATGAGTTCCTGTTTATTTTGTTCCTGTGTGAAGTGCTGGCAGAATGCCATCTTTGCTCCAATACTTTTAGATAACCCTGAGCACAGATTGACAGTCAAGATAGTGAACTCAGGTGAAAGCTTCTTTCAAGGGTACAAATTCAGTGGAAACCTCTTTTAGTTCTCAAGTTACCATCATGTATTACTCTCTGTCTGTCTGTCTCCTGTGTGTGTGCATATCTATGAGTATGTGTCTGCGTGTGTGCATGCATTTCTGTGTTTGTGAATGTCTATCTATGTGTGTCTGAGTGTGTCTCTCTGTGTGCATATCTGTGAGTATGCATCTGGATGTGTGTGCAGGCATTTCTGTGTGTGCCTATGTGTGTGGGGGTATGTGTATCTATGTGTGTGTACATCTGTTTCTATTTGTGTATGCATGTTTGTGTCAGTGCCTTGTGTGAATGTGTGTGTCCATGTGTGCATGTGTATGAGTGTACATAAATGTGTATGAATGCATATATATGTGTGTGTGTGTATGTGTGTGTGAATGTGTGTGTTTTTGTGAATGTGTGTGTGTCTGTGAGTGTGTGAAGGTGATCATAATTTAAGAACATCATAAAGTTTTCTTCTCAGAAATGAAATTAGAACATTTAAAATGTTATTAAAATTAAGAAGTGTTATTGTCACTGGTTAGATAAATTCTGCCTATAATATTAAGCATGGTAGCAGAGTTTTCAAACACTGTCTCCAAGCTCAGGAGGGGTAGTTATGTTATATGTTTTGCTTTTAAATTTCAGTAATTTAAATTTACCATTCCACTCATCTCTAAGATGAAATTTGTGCAGGGTTGGCCTACTTTAAATGATAAAATTTGGTTTGGGAGTGCTACAAATTCAAATTTGATATTCAATAATGCAGTGTTACTGATATTCAAATAAGCATTATACTACATTGTGCTGAGAAATTATCTGAAGGAATTGACACTGTTGAATTTAAAAATCAAAATCGGTTAAAGAATTATTATAAGTTAGAAGACAGAGTATCTCTCCAGGAAGGCAATCTCCACACCATCCAAATAATATCTAAGGATGAGAAGTTATCATTGCTCTATGTTTAAAATACTTTTAATAAGAGACAAATTAAGTATTAACACTGAATTTAGAGAATGAATTCAACACATTGTTTATTCTTAAAAGCAATCTGGAAAGTTGGGACTTTTATTGTGTGGAATGTTGTTCCTCTGCCCAGCTTGTTTTTCTCTTCCTGTGACTTAGCCTTATACCTGACATCTTTTGTCTTCTCACCAAGGTTGGGCTGCCACATCAGAATCGACGTGGTGGGTCCATTGCCATACACAATTCCATGCAGCCATCTTGCCATAGTATGGAGTGTTGAAGTCCCCTACAATCAAAATCCCTAAAGTCTAAAACCAACATATTTTTAGATAGACCCTCAGCATTTATCTAGGTCTATCCTCAAACTCACTAGATAGCTCAAGCAGGCTGAACCTTCTAATCTCTATGCTTCAGACTCAAGCTTGTCAAACTTTTGGTTTTCATGAGATTTTTTTTAAAATTTATTAAAAGAGGATGTATTGGACAAGTCTAAAAGTCATGAAAAGACATTGGTAATCACATTTGCACATGTGCACTTTGTAAGCATGAACAATTATATTAATGATTGTCACACAAGTATGACAAACACCAGCACATAAACCACTTTCATGATGAAATTAGGCAAAAACAGAGTGAAATGACTGTGGGTTGTGACTGAATTGTGCTCCTTTTACATTTCTAAGATTCATTTTATTGTTAATTAAGTATATAGAGATGTTATCTGTGTGTGGGTTTGTGCATGTAAATGAAGGTACAGGAGACCAGAGACACTGGATTTACTGGAGCTGGAGTCACAGGCAGTTGTAACTCTCTCAAAGTAGGTTTTGGGAATCTGGATCCCCTCCAAGAGTAGTACCTACTCCTACCCAAGGAGTCATCTCTCTAGCCTCATACCTGATCTGGACACTGTGATAGACAATCAAAGTGCTGAGAAGGGATTTCTCAGGAATCAGAAATTGCTGTGTGTGACCTACACCATAGCATTCCCAAAGTGATGACCTCAGCAAAATGAATCCTTCACAAAAAGCAATGTACAGAAGGCTGTCCCTTCCTTTATAAAGAGGATTTAAGTGTTTCTGTGTATACAGAAAGTCTGTACACAATGGCAGTGTTGTGGCAATACATGTAAGGAGTCAGGGGTTAATAACTATAA
>JAQHUG010000692.1:18731-30641 GCA_028555095.1 Dicrostonyx torquatus | reverse complement strand
CTCCTGGAAATTGGAAGCAAACAAGATCACTGGGATGGGGGCAGGGGGTAGGTGAAAGAGAGGGGGTAGAAGGGAGAAAGGAAGAACCGCGGAGAGCCTGGGTTGGAGAGGGTGGAGATGCAGGAAGGATGGTTATTGGAGAAGGGAATAAGATAAAATAAAAAGTTCTTAAATGTTTATTTTGCTTCTGTCCCATAGCATGACTCTTTTGACATGAGACAGACATTTTGAATTTCACACTTACAAGTATGCTTGTATTTAGAGAAGGAAAGAGCAACACCCAACTCCAAACTCTGCTTTAATCTTTAATTGGACTGGAGCAACAAAAAGACCATTTGCATTAAATGCCTGTAGAAAACAGCAAAAGCAAGCATTTGGAAAGATTTATAAAATATTACCCTGTTGTAAATGTGGTATACCAATACACAATTTACTCTTTAACTGGAGGCATTTTTTTTCTGGATGAGTTTTTTTTTCTTTTCCTCCAGATGTCTCATTTGTCCAGCAGTCTTCAGATTCCTCAGTTGAATACCTTTATTCTCCTGAAAATTCAGAAACAAAACATTTCCCCAAACCAAATTTTTGGGAGATTCAGTTTTGAAAAATTATATCTGATCAAAACAAAAGTATTTGTTAGTTTTATAGGTTAGTTCAGATTAATAGACCATACTGTTTGATGAACTATCATCTCTTCTAATTATGAGTTGTCTCTTGTGAAAATTGAATCTTTATCTATTTTGATGGTATCCATAACATTTCTTCTCCTCTGGAAACAAAAATAAAACCTTTTCCTCAATGTAACACATGTCCTGGTTTCTATTTTGAGGTCAGTACATCTTTAAAGTATATCAGATGATTTAATTCTGTAGTTGTTTTTTCCTATCCAGTGTCTCTCACAGCTGTTGTTCCTTTCTCATTAGCATTTAGAAAATTCAAAGTTAATAAAACATTTTGTAATCTATTTCTGTGGGTATTTGTTATCCCTATCTGTTTATTTATATATCCTTTAGAGTCAATTTGCTCTTTCTATAACTGCCTATCCTGTAGGATTGTGTAGCATATCAGTAATATGATTTATTTTATAATAACAAAAAGCTATTCCAATTTCTTAGAAACATATGATAGAACATTGTCTGTCTTTACTTGTGCAGGTATACACATTATGATAATAACTTCTAGCAAATATGTGATTATTGAATCAGCCTTTTCCAAATTCAACACGGTTGCTTTTTGAAAACTTGAGTAAGTATTGATGGCATGGTGTATATATTTTAGCTTTCCAAATTCTAAAAAATGGAACACATCCATCTGCCATATTTTGTTCCTTTATGTACCCTTTGGGTTACTTCCTGCAGGTAGTGGTGTTGGTTGTTTAGAAACAAGTAGAGCATTTCCTTATAATCTCTTCAACTGGTTGCCATGTAATAGAAAAGTCCTTTTTCAAACCTTTATTTTTGGCAAGATTTTTTTTAATTCTGAAGCCTTCAACACATTTCCAATCATTAATTGATCAATTTCTGCATTACCTTGTGCTAGAGGGCCTGATAGACTTGTATGTGATCAGATCGGTATTATGTATATGGATGATGCCTATTCCTGTTTATAAATTGCGCCTTAATAAATTATGATGTCAATTCTGTATAATTTGTGTAAATTCAGTGGTTTCGATACACAAAATAACCTTTCTGTATTTTTTGAATCAGTAACTATGTTGAGAGGTTCTTTAAAATTTCTTTGTACCATGACAATAGCATATAATTCTGACTTTTAAACAGAATCTTAAGGGCTTTGTTTCAATTTACTTAAATTTTCTGATTTAATTAATAGAATCTCTTCTTTGTATTTTCTCAGGAGCAATTTGTAATACCCAACAAGGCAGATTTTTTTTATTTACTTCTTCAAACATTCTTTTTAAAGTATCTACTTTTGAATCACTTAGTAAAATATGGTTCATGTGATGGTAAACTATAGATTCAGGAAATTGTTCACATATTATTTCATATGTGCCTGACTTCCAAAATATTGGCACAAAGTGAGGATATTTAACATTCCCTGTGAGAGAACCTTCTATTGATATATTTTAGCAGGCTGAGAATTATTATAAGTACACATTGTGAGAGCAAATTTATCTCTGTATTTTTTTTTTTTGCTAAGGTATAGTGAAGAAGCAATCATTTAAATTAATAACTATTAGAGACTGTTCTTTAGGCATCAGAAAAGGCAAAGGAATTTGAGACTATAGAGAGCCCATTGGCTTAATCATCTTATTAACAGCTCTTAAACTGTTAACAGTCTACATTTTTCAGATTTCTTTTTAGCAACGAATACAGGAGAATTCCAAGGGCTGGTTGGTTATTCGATATGCTGGGCACCTATTTGCTCCTGTACCAGCTGTTCTAAAGCATTCAGTTTTTCTATTGTTAAATGCCATTGCTTAATCCATACAGGTTTTTCTGTCAACCATTTCAAAGGTATGGCTGTTGGTGCTTTTGAAATATTAGCAACTGTTGTACCCCGTTGTAAATCCTGAGTGGTTGATGCTTGTTCCTTATTTTCTTCTGATATTTTTCACAGAAACAAACATTAATTTATGGATTGTTTCACAATTGGGGGAATATTAATCTGAGTATTCAGTTTCTGTAAGAAATGACATCACCAAAAATTCATGGCTATGTTGCTATATATGGTTTTAATATTCCTCTCTGCCCTTCTGGCCCTACGTATTCAACCCATCTTGCTCTCTACATTACCGGAGATAAAGTTCCAATCCCTAGAAACTGAACATTTACATCCTGAAGAGGGCAATTTGCATGTCACCTTTCTGATGAAATTATTGTTACATGCACAACTGTGCCTACAATTCCTTCAATGATGATGTAATATGTTCACATTTTTAATTTTAGTATTTGTTAATTTATAAAAGTTTGCCAAAATACTTGCCTTATGGATTTCTCCTGAATTTTCTGTTCTCCCTTCTATTGCTGTTTTATTATTATGGTTTCTGGCAATAGGTATTGGATTCTTTAATTTTCTAGGAAGCAATTTCTTCTATGATGACAATAAACGACTGAATCAAATTTAGCCTAGCGACTGGATTTGGCATAAGGAATTGTGAGAGGCCCCTCAGGAATTTTTCCCAATGGGAAAAGATTGCCATAAATATTCCTCATTGACCTACATCCATTATCACAATGACTGCCTTTGCCATACCTTCCACATAATCCCAATGAGATTCAGAATGCCACAATGGCACAGGAGTCCATTTACCTGTAACAGAACCTCTGCCATTTGACAATTCCTGCAAGATTACTGGATATATTAAGGTTTTCTGAAAACTTTAGACTGTTCCTTTTTATTCTTATAATGCGATGTTGAAAATGGCTCTCCATTAAATTCTGCTGTCTGGATTTGAATGGCTCTGTGATTTGTTTTATTAGACTTTCTAAGGCCTATATCTTAGCACTCAAATTAATCAACCATTTTAGTGATAAAACAAAAAAATACAAGGCTGATGATGTTTATAATTGACATCACCTGAATCCCATCTAAATTAGATAGGCTCTCACTTAATCATTCCATATTTAAAATGTCTAGCATATCATCATACAGTGACCCAAATTCCTCCATTATAATATTTCCCCCATTTTTTAATGTGGGAAAAATTCTCTCTTTTAACTAAACTAATTTCTCTCTCTAAGAATCCCCAATTTCTTACCAAAACTACCAATGATGTTGATGAAGATGTGAGGCTTATTTTTGCTTCACAGAATAATAAGAAACTGGTTGGATTACAAGACAGCTGTCTAGCTTGGCATCAGCCTAAGAAGTGGCTTCAGGGATAGCTTGCAACTCTTGATGTGGGGGTTGGAGAAAGAGTAAGAAAAAAATAGCCCAACAGGGTGGGATTGGAGCCCCCTGTGCAGCTCCAGTGGGAGACCCATGTACAGCTCTGGCCTGTATTGGCAGTTACAAAGCCTCGGGCAAAATGTTTTTCATGAATACATACCCCAAATGTTGGGCATTAAATGTAGTATGAATAAATAAGAAGTCAGAGACAGAAATTGAGGTTCAACCTGAAGGTCAGAAAAGCAAACCAGCCAGCCACTGGCTCTTATCTCTACCTCAGTCCTAAATGGTGATCCACGAATCTCAGAATGAGACTATCTGTGAACTGTCTCCTTTTACCTTACATTCTTCTCTAGGGATGAGAGTAAAGGTGTGCACTACTAGGATTAAAGGCATGTACTGCCCGGTTTCTATGGCAAACCAGTGTGATTACTGTGATTAAAGATGTGTGCCTGGTCTGTAAGGCTGACCAGTGGGGATATTTTACTTTCAGATCTTCAGACAAGTTTTATTTATTAAAATACAGAAGAAATATCACTACAGTCTTATTTTAGTAACTTCCTTTCCTACAAAATCTGCTGTCTATTTCTGAAGTTGATATAGTGTTATGTATTTCTACACTATATTTAATCTATTTACATTATTAAACACAAAGTGATTTTTGTAAACAAATTAGAGTTTGGTGAATCATTTTAAGGGAATTTTTATTTAATGAACTTAGTTTTTATAACTGACTTAAGCTCCTCAAAGCAGTCTCTCCCTGTTACCATCCCCTCTTCTCAGACTGCAGCACTTAGTAGGATCTGGGAAACAATATTGAACATTTTAGCCACCAGAGCCCATCACTGGCACAGACTAAACCTGGGTTTGCCTGAATTTGCTGACTGCACAACCAGCAGAGCAGATTGACAACCCAGCCAGCAAAAGATGATTTCATATAACATGGCTGCTGCATTCTGTGCAGACTTAACAGTGTCCTACTTAAATTAACTGTGTAGTAACCGTGCTGTGAGGATGTGAAAGAGGCAAAGGAACAAAGCAGTCTAAGACCCCACCCACCAAGCTGCATCTGAGATGCTGCAGCAGCGTCTTCATGAGTTTTACTGACTTTGTTCTACAACAAGATTAAACTTTTCAATAGGGAACATACTTGCTATATATTGCTTCTATGGTATACTACCTGGCAACCATAATTCCTAATGCAACATGTGCAAGTCTCTTGGTTTCAACTGGTACTTTCTTTCATGAGGATTGGTGATTAGAAATTGTGCAATATCTCCCACCTGGTCTGAAACTTTGATTTTCCAACTTTCCCCAAAGGAGAACTTCTGGTAATGGAATGCTTTTAAATGAATTGGTTTATTTAAAATGGTTGACCAGAAGGATGAAAAGTGTGCATTAAATACAGCAGCAGGATTTATTCTATTTCTTGACTTCTAAAAATCCCTGAGGTGTCTTTGTTCGGTACAACTGGCTTTAATTGTTCCAATACCTCTTCTCCTTTCCCCCTTAGTGCCCTCGAAAAGTTCTTCTGAATACACACCTCTTCCAGAGGACACTTTTTTCACAGACTGAGCCATCTACCAAAATCAATGGCAGCATGCTGTGGGAGGCCTTTTGTGTATATGTTCCTCTTTTCACTGAAGGAAATCATGATAGGAATGAGCTTCTAAATGCTTTAAATACACTGGTCTGACAGGGTTGCCATTATGAGCAGAGGTAATGAAACAGTCTGGAAAAGTTGAAGCTGCATAATAGAAGAGGTAGAAAAAAGAATTCACAGGACAAGAGTGCTCAGTCACTCCTGAGAATGATGTGATCCCTTCAGAAGGTCCTTGTTAACAGAAATCACTTCTTCCAAGGTCCAGCTCTGCCAGTTTTCAATGTGTAATGGCCTCAAAAGGCCCAGAGAATTTTCCTGTGAAATTTGATACCAATTTCCAAAATAAGCCTTTATTTCTAGAGTTTACATCTTGCGTTGAGAATATAGCTAGAAAGCTATCATGAAATTAATAGTCACAGCTTAAACTTCTCCTTACATGGCATGGAGTCCTCATATTTTCTGACCGCAAGTTCTTGGAGACTGTCATATTCTCTCTGTGTGACCTCTGGTTTTGAAGTAACAGCGGTGTTCCTTCCCTGTCACTGTTGGTTCTGAGGCTCATCTTTCCATCTAAATGCATGTCTATGAACCTAGTATGTTCATTGCCCACATAGACCTGAGGAATCTGTGGCATCTCCTGGATCTAGAGTTACAGAATGTTACAAAGCACCACATGAGGGTTGGAAATCAAATTCTGGTTCTTTGCAAGGACAGCAAGTGCTCCTAACTACTTATTTATTTCTCCAACTTTGATGGTAAACTGTATTTGCATTAATTTTACCTTTTTCCATTTGTGCGTATATAAATCTAAATTTAATATTGCTTCCCCTGCTTCTGACTTTAAGAAATAATTAGTTTTTCTTATCTATTCATTCTTCCCTCTTCATATGTCATTTCATCACTTCCTCTAATGTATATTCTAATCCTATTTGTAAACAGTTTGCTATGCATTTGGCCTGTTACTTTTTACCATGTATTTTCCTGAAGAGAAAGTGTATTATAGTCAAAAGGTACTGAATAAGTCTTGAATACATATTAAAGAAGTTTTTAATGATTCAATTCCTTCTTCTCTAGTTGTTCAAATTTATATTTCATTTTGTTTATACATTTCTTGGCTTGTTTTTCAGTGAGAAAGTTGAATTGCAGAAGGGGAGAAAGAAGCATCCTGCATAAAGTTGAGGCTTTTGGGGGCTGGAGAGATGGCTCAGTGGTTAAGAGCATTGTCTGCTTTTCCAAAGGTCCTGAGTTCAGTTCCTGGCAACCACATGGTGGCTCACAACCATCTATAATGAGGTGTGCTACCTTCTTCTGGCCTGCAGACATACACACAGACAGAATATTGTATACATAATAAATAAATAAATATTTTTTAAAAATGCTGAGGCTTTCTTGAGCAAGATCACTGCTGAATTTGAAAGGGTCATAATTCAGCTTCAGGTATCTCTGCTAAGAATACAGTTAGCATTCTTAATCAGCATGAGCTAAGTCTTTGACAAACAGAAACTACTGAGCTCTTTGTTGTCAGACAGAATGGTTTAAAGCCTTCACCCAAAAGCAAGAAGGATGGTCAGTCAGTTCACACACATTCTCAAGATTAGGTGGGCTCTAAAGGGATAAGGCAAAGTTGATTCTCTACCAGCATAAATTCAGTGGTACAGTGATGCACAAAGGATGTTCACTTAAATTCTCAGCCTAATAATAAATTCCTTCCACACTTCAACCAGCATGTCACCTCTCTTCTCTTGACAGTTTAGCTACCTTCTACGTGGGGGCCCATCTCATTTTCAGGCCACTTTGATTTTAGGAACCCCTACTACAGTCTCCATTGGATAGATCTATTGAAATTCTCACTTAATGCTTAAAGTTTCCTTCAGTTCCTGTAGTTCCCAAATGCAGCTCACTGGCCCCATAAGCTCTTTGCGGTTCTCCTAATTCACAATGAGTTCTTTGTTAGCTCTGTGTCATATTATGATCACTTACCATATTGTCTTTAGTTAGAATGTGTTCCTGTTCTATGTTTGGGAACATAAAACATGTGAAGGTGTTGTGGTAGGTGTTGCTACAGAATATTTGTCAAGCATTTTCTTATTCTGTACTCACTTCCACCATTTTCTGAGTTTAGATCTTTTATCATTCCTCTGTTTGGCTTCTGGTGACATTACAACTAATGGAAGATGACCTGCTGAGTGTTTTTAAATTGTTAAGTTTTTTTCCCACACACCGCATTGTGTTACTATGAGAACAGAACGTAGAAAATTTCCTCCTTGAAGCAAGAGGGTTCATTGTTCATGCATTTTCTCACTTTAATGTATACTGCTATTGGCTTCAGGATTAAGAACAACTTCACCAGTTAGCCTGAAGTGCTTGTTCTTGAACATGTGACTCTATGGAGAAAAATAGGAGAAATGGTGCCTGCAAAGTCCTCTGTGGGCAAGCACGCACATATGTGGTGAAAAGGTATCTTTGGACACAAAGTACACTCAAGGCATAAGTCAATGCAAACATTATAACTTTTGACAGTCACTGCATAGTACATGCTTCATCTAAGTCTGTCTTCATCCACCCACACTCTCCCCTCAGGGCTATGTTTCATCATGCTCCTTCATAGTCATGATACTGCTCTGAGCTATTGATACTTTGATAAACCCACTAATTCTTAGTATTCTGTAACTTTGCCCATCAAAATGATTGAAGAGTAATGAGACATGAGTTACACAGGACCTCACTTTGTCTCTACAAGAACTAAACTGTTTCTTATGCAGTCTCCTCCTTTCTCTTCTGTCTCCATCTTTTTTGTTCTCTATCGCTTATCTCCACATAGACTCCAGGGGATATCATATGTGCCTATACATATGCTTTTTACCTGAAATACCATCCTGACTATTCACATGACTTTATATCATGCTTGGTATCTCAGATAAGAGGTTACCCTGTCAAAAGCCTTTGTTTGTATTCAGTTAGGGTTAGGTGATTTTCCTTTGTGTTTACTATGAGGGCTGTGTTCTTCCTCAATTGCAGTATTTAATCCTCTACCCATAATGCATTATATAGCTTTCTATTTTTCATTTCTTAGGTCAAGAATGGCATACTTCAGCTCCTAAGACATGGATTCCAAATGGAGGAATAAGTAGGATTAACACATTGTGATTTGGTGCTCAACAGATTGTATGTGTAATGCTTCATGAATTTCTCTTGGTTAATTACTCTTTTAAAAAAAGAACATTGAAAGAGAGACTTTGACCTGCTCAAAATTGAAGAAGTTTGGAATTTGAAAAGAATACACCTAGAACCAAATCCTCTCCTGGTCTTGGTATCAAACTGTGTGTACAGTGAATTAATCTTCCCTCTTCTTCAAGTCTCATCAGTCTAGGAGCACTTGTAGTTTACCAAGTTATTGTTCTTTTACTTTTGTCATGTCTCCCTAACAATGACTTGTTGGAGAGGCTGGGAGGAATCCAGAGAAGTTGCTAAGAAATATTAGGTCATCATATTTTCCAGTACAAAGCTGAGCTCACTGTACATCTGGGGAACTTAAAAGATGATGCCAGTGGAGCTTTGAAATAATACATCATGGGACATTAGATAACCAAAGTGGGAGTGAGGACAGGCATGATGGTGGGGGAGACAGTCATGAATTTCAGCAAGTCATCTTTGTGGGAATTAAAGGAGGGGAAATTTATTGATCAAAAGATAAGCAAGACTACATCTCATCTCTAATAATATATTTAGCACCAATGAGCTCTAGGCTTAATCTATAGATACATAATGAAATGAGATTAAATGAGAACTATAGTGATCAAATACCACCACGCTTTAGTTTTAAAATACTCTACATGTTTTCTGAGATCTTGAGGCTTAGATTCTTAAATTCTATTCGAGAGCGGAGATAGTGATGTTGACCCGAACAGTTTGTAAAGCTGGGAAGGCAGTGCTTATGCAAGAGGTTTGTTTCCTTCACCGGGAGGGCCAGAGATGCATGTGACCCTGGGGAAAGCTGTGTTCAGTCTGGAAAGGAAGCCCTGGAGAGGAGTTTTCTACTCCTGTTGAACCTTCAGAACATCTGTGAAGAACCCACAATCTACCACTGAAGCTTCTCTTCCAGTGATAGCTGCCTTTAGTACACTGGCTCACAAGACAAAACAAATGGAACTGCTTATTGACTGTGAAGGATAAAACTGACATCCAATTAGAACTTCACACCAAATTGTTATTGCATTTTTTCACCTTTAGACATTTCATCAATAAATACTATTGCCTTGCCACCTCGAGACTTTCATCAGTAGGCACACATAACCTTTGAGCTAGTTGCCAGAAAGAGTGAAGAGACCAGAGATCAATGAATCATTCAGTCTTTTTGAATGACAGTGTGAGCTTCATGATCCCTAACCTAGACTTCATGAGAGATGTTTGTTAGGAAAACTAAATAGAAAATAAAGGCAATGTGAAACCTCTCCACTGGGTAATCATAACAGGCTAGATAATATTTTTGTGATATTAAGGATAACACAAAAGAATTGAAAACATTGTCCTACCACTGTTAAAGTTACATTGAATGATAGAGTTTGTGTCATTTTTTCTCTTAATATTTACACTGGATTTATATCAGATTATGAACAAAATCAACTATGAGGACAATGAACCTGTCATAAGATAACATGAACACAGAGAGGGCTGTAGAGATGGCTCAACCATTAAAGGTGAGCCTCACAACCAAAACAAGAGAGTCAGAAGCAGTTCAGATGTTGGTGTTGGTGCTATGTTCCAGGAACATTTTCCTTCCTATTCAGGAAGTTTACAATTAATAGGTAGCTGCTCCTAAATCATGTGTCTCACAATTTCACACTTCAAGTCAGTTATTTTGTGGTTCAAAGTGAGAGGTTTATTTTACTTCATAAGATTTAAAATAATTAATTAATTTATTGTTTGTTTGTTTTCCTCTTACATTAAAAACAACCAGAATATTTTCAGTTGAGCTATGGTCAATTAGTGTTATAATTATTTTTAAATTAAGTTTCCTAATCCAAATTTCTCCCCAAGAAGATAGATGTTTTGTTTTTTTAACAATTGTGAAAAGCAATTATAAACAGAATTTTAATTAAAAACCTGATTCTTATGACTTTAATAGCATTTGGAGATGTTTTTGACTTTTGCTTATTAAATATACTAAGGAGTGAATAGGATAAAATAAATATGTGGATGTGAAAGGAAGACATCCTATCCTTTGTTAAAGATTTGAGGAAGGCTCCATTCAATAGGTCTTTCCTGACGGTTTTATGGATGGCTTTAGTGTGTTGTGTAGTCATTGGTAGTCAGGATTTTACATGCAACATGGTAATGAGGATGTATAGCCAGGATGCAGAGGGAAGGTCACCGGATGGTAAATTTTGAAGAGGAAAAGTCAAAAATAAAGGTAACCCTTGTTAGACTATTAGGTGTATCTATCATGACAATATCATACTAGATATCTTTGTTACCTAAATCCCTTGGGCATCACACATATGTTTCATCTCACACACCCCTGTAATCAAATCTGGATATACCATGTGTTTGTCTGTCTTCACACCCTCGGAAACTAGAAATGACAAATCTCTTTAGTTCTTTCATAGTTATACCTTTTTGAAAATTTTAGATCATATATTATTTAATCTTTTTATATTGTTCTTCAACTTATTATATGAGGTTATCATTTTTATGACTGGATACTTCCAAATTTTTATTGATAATCAATATTTTATCTTCCACATCCACATACTTACTGGAGGTCATTTAGATTGCTTGTGGTTATGAATAAATTATGAATAAATTTCTATATACAGTTTTTTGAAAGCATACATTTTATTTTTGTTATTCTTTTTTAATTTATTAGGTTTTTCAAAGGAATACCAATCTAAATTCTCACTATCTCCCTTCCTCTTATTCTCTCCACATACCCTTCCATCCCACCTTTATCTAATCCTAAGAGTGTGTAGGGCACATTGCTTTGTAGAAGGTCCAAAGCTCTCCTTACTATATCTAGGCTGAGCAAAGTATACACCCAAAGAGAATAGGATCCCAAAAAGCCAGTACATGCAATAGAGATAAACCCTGGTGCCAGTGCCAGTAGCTCCTCAGTCTGCCCCAGCCATGCAACTGTTACCCATATTCAGAGGGACTAGTTTTATCCTATGCTTGTTCCTTCCCAGTCCAGCTGGAGTTGGTGAGGTCCCATTAGCTCAGGTAATTCATTCAGTGAATGAATGTGGGAGGTCCATTTGTCTATGTGTTGCTTTTATTGGTTAATGAATAAAGAACTGGCTTGGCTTATAGCATTGGAGGAGGAAGGCTGAGTTAGAGAGATGCCATGGAGCCACGGCCAGAGTCAGACATGCCAAAACTTTGCCAAAAGCCACGGCCTCATGTCAAGGCACAGATTAATAGATATGGGTTAAATTAATATGTAAGAGTTAACCAAAAAGAAGCTA